>JAODAL010029792.1:0-51008 GCA_025379985.1 Phyllomedusa bahiana
TAAAAAAAAAAATGTAAAAAAATGCTTACCTCACTGCTCTCCACAGCTCAAAAATACCCCCTTAAAGGAAAGGTCCGGCAACAAAAACCCAAAACGTTTACTGGTCCCTTTAATGAACGATGTACAGTGCTTACATAAACAAAATAACTAACAATGACTATGAAACAATAAATACAGTTATGAAAATAAAAGGGAAAAAAGTAAAGATTTTCACACTTAAAAGGGGTGTTTAGCTTTCAGATCCCGGGGAAGAGGGAAATATGGAACACAGCTCAACCCAGGTTTGACCCCCAAACTATGAACACAATTAGAGTCTGGCAATTGTTTTTAAGGGCCAACCCCTGTCCTTTTTCCCCCTCCTCCTCATATTTGCCTACTTTTTTACTGGCTGAAAATTATTGAGGTGGGGAACATGATTGTCTTATAGGGGTTGTTATATCATCACAGATGGCTCATGGACTGCGTTCTGCTGTGGACCGATCAATGAAGTTTTTATTTTTGGGGGGGGGTCAAAGGTGAATCTTTTTATACTTTTCGGGAGGGGGGATTTTTTATGTTACGAGTCGTAAAAGGTCATTAATTCAGGGCTTATCAGATATGACTGGGCTGTACCCAAACGGGTAATATTTTGTCCAAAAAGGACGGGGTGAGATCTGCGACCCCTGCAAAAAAATTTTTCATTTCTCACGGAGGGGGGGAGAGGGGTTTTCACTCAAGCCAGGGTTTAATGAAAATCCAAATATTTTTTAATTTTCAGTGTAACATTACGGGATCACTTCAGCTTTTTAAACCTTTTGGATGGTTGGTGCTATTTGTCTCTTTGCAACGCCTCGCTGAATGACTGCTGGCCCATGAGTAGCGAGGCAGGAGATCGGGACCGGGGAGATGATGGAAAAAAAAACACTCCCTTCTAGAGGTGGTAAGTTGAGGGCTGCAATGGCATGCTGCCCACTGGATGCTGCCCGCTGCTGGGGGAAAGCATGGACCACCAAATTTGAGCCACTTTTCCCCTGACGTGGATGTGTTGCCGGGCCCCGGGCCCAACGTTTTCCCGGGCCACGCTTCACTTTCTGCCCACAGATTTACATATAACTATTGCCCTCTGGTGTTTAGCAAAGAACTGCCAACCGCCGAGTAGCTGTTTTTACCCCCCAAAACGCTCCGTACGAGTACTATTTTCCCGCCGATGCCTCCTAAGCCCCTTGCCCTACTTTCTTGGCCCTTTTCAAGGGGTTTTTTCTACCCCCGGGGCCCTTTTTGGGCTCCTGACCTACATGCTGCAAACCCTGCTATCACGGACAAACCCCTTGGGGCTGGCCCTCCCACGCGCAAGCTACCCCCCCTTTCTCCTAGATATGGCCCTTGCTTCCCCCGGGCCCCCAGTGCGTGGCTACAAAATCATTTATTTGTGTTTTCTCGTCCTTGTCCTCATCCCGGGTCTTGGTATCGAGGTGACCCCTCACAACAGACCTCCCATCCACTCTCCCATCTAACTTTGCCCCTACTGAAAGAAGCGGGGATATTGCCCCATTTCTTCGCTGCCAAGTAGCTGCTGACGCCCTCCTCAAATTGTTACCCTTTGCAATAGTGGCGCTGACCCAACCACATAGTAGATCTCGGGCTGAGGAACCGGATGGGAAAGGCGGGTTGGGACAGGGGGGGGGCGTGACCCGCCCCGGGCCATCCCAAAAAAGGTTTGTTCTGACGTTCCCCCCGACTCTTGGCTGGGGTTGTCAGATGTCATCTGGGGGGAAAGGGGGATGCCTATCAACCAATCAGAACCATTGGATTGCTGAGACCACGGCCACTAGATAAAAGGGATTTTGGGCCCTTTAAACCGGTGACCCCGCTGCGATCCCTTGTGTGTCCCTGGGTGTTTTCCCAAAAGTTTGTGCCACTTCCCCTTTTAGGTGAAACCTGTATTTTCGCTACAACTGTTTTTTTCTTAAATTAAGCCCTTTTTTTGGGAAAATTCTTTTTTTAAAAAACCCGTTTTTTTTAAAAACCCAAACAAGCTTTAACCCTGGATTAAATTGGGCTTAAATTTGGCCAAAAAATTTACTTGTAGGTTTTAAAAAATGGGGGTATTTTACGTGTAAAAAGAAAACGTTAATTAAACCCTTGGTATGAATTTTGTACGGAAAATTGCTTTTTTTGGCGGGGAAAAAGAATTTCTTTTTTATGCCCAACAGCAGAACAACTTAATTAACCCGGGTGTAAATTCGCAAAAAATTGAGCAACCCAAAAATACCAGCTTTGTAGTGTGTTCATTTTGTATTTTACGGTACACAACAAAGAAAAACTTGTAAATTTAAACCCTTCGGTTTTTGAATTATTAAGGGAAAAAAGTCTTTTTTGGCGGGGAAAAGAGGTTTTTTTTTTAGTGACCACAACAGCAGAAACAACCTTAATTACCCCTGATGTAAATTTGGGAAAATAAATTTTAGCAACCAAAAAATACCCTTTGTAGCGGTTCTGGCGTGTATTTTAAAGGGCTCAAAAAGAAAACTTGTAATTAACCTTCGTTAGAATTTTCAACAGGAAAAATTTTCTTTTTTGGCGGGTTTAAAAAGACTTTTTTTTTTAGGCCACAACAGCAGAACAACCTTAATTAACCCCTGATGTAAATTGCGCAAAAGAATTGAGCAACCAAAAATACCAGTTTTTATGTGGGTTTCAATGGGTGTATTTTAGGTACACAACAAAGAAAAAATTTTAATTAACCTTTGGTTATGAAATGCTACAGGAAAAATGTCTTTTTTGGCGGTGAGAAAGTGGTTCTTTTAGTGACCCACAGCAGAACAACCTTAAATTTAAACCCCAAGGGAAATTGCGCAAAAGAAATTTTCAACCAAAAATGAAGTGGTATTTTTATTTTAAAAATGCTGTTTTTTAAATGAAACAAAAGGGAACAGGCTTGATAATTAAATTAAAAGTGTTAGCGATAGATTAAAATGATATCAGCTGCTTGGGGCGCACATGGACTTCATTCCCAAAACCCCACAAAATCAAATTTTGAACGTTAAAGAAGAATCCTGAAAAAAACTGTATAAAAATGGTTCTTTGTAAGAGATATCATAAACCCATGGACACCTTCCCTAATCAGTACAGTGAGATGGTATGACTCCCAGCGTCCGCGCCGGACTTATATTGGGGTGACGTCACAGAATCCCCCGGGGCTGATTGGGTTCATTCTACACATGTCATGTAGGCTTTCCCTTCTTCCTCAAATTCTTTGCCCTGTAATGCCATGGGGGCTCGAAAACATTTTTTCAATCAAAAGCACACTCTTTTTTTTCCGAATACCCCCCAAAATTCGACTTTTTTCAAACCCAATTTTCCTGAAATTCTAAACGAATTCCACTTCGTTAGAATCAATTCGCCCATCTCTAATTACAAAGTGTCGGGCTCGGCCACAGTGTGCCAAACATGTTCATTTGATGTGCCATTCCTCGGCAAATTAGGCTGACTACTGACTTTTGGCTCATTTAACACCAGAAAAGTGAAGCTCACCCCTTCATACATGCCCCCCCAGATGTCAGTAACAACCAATTCAACCCACACAGGCAAAACAATCAAACCATAGATGTCCATATATTATGTTTAATAATGAGGAATAGTATTACACATGCTTACTGAAACTTATTTTAACACTAGTACAAACACCTTTGTTGGTGCTTCAAGAAACCTCCTGCATGGAGAAACTTGTCACATGCATTGCTCCGGTGGGATTTTGGGCAATTCTTCCAAACACTCTTCAAATCCTAAAGTTTCTGTTTCTCCTTCTATGAACCTTGAGCATTAGTTACTTACATAGATGTTCTATTGGATTCAGGTCAGGTGATTGACAGGGATATCCTAGCGGCTTTATTTTCTAAGTCTTAAACCATTTTACAGTTTACTTGGCTGTGTGTCTAGGAATGTTGTCTTGTTAAAATGTCCACTTTCATTTCATCTTTATCTTCCTGGTAGATGGTAGTAGATTTCTGTCAAGAATGTCTCAGTACATTTGTCCATTTATTATTTCTTTGTGCCAGTTTGCCAGTGCCATGTGCTGAGAAACAGCCCCATAACATGATGTTCCCACCTCCAAACTTCATTGTTGGTATGGTGACATGCAGTGCTTTTTGGCCTTCAAGCATGGTGTATATTATGACTAGAGATGGGTGAATCGATTCTAACGAAGTGGAATTTGTTTACAATTTCAGAAAAACTTCGATTCTAAACGAAGTCGAAGTTTGGGGTCAATTGCGGGAACGAAGTGTGTTTTTAATTGATAAAATGGCTGCAAGCACATGGCGTTACATGGGGCAAAGAACTCTGGGAGGAAGAAAGGAGTACCATAAATGACATGTGCAGAGATGAAGCCAATCAGAGGCCGTCGGGGTTCTGTGACGTCACCGCACTATATAAGTCCGGACGCAACGCTGGCAGTTCACATTTCCTCACTCTGTGCTGTGTTGTAGCTGCTGCAGCTCCAGTAGCTGAGATCTCATACAAAAGAAAGAACTTTTATACAGCGATTTTTTTTTTGGGGGGGGGATCACAGTTTTTCTCAGAGACTGCTTCTTTTACATTCTAATTTTGATTTTGTGGGGCATTGGAATTGAAGTCCAGTGTGCGTCCAATTCAGCTGCATATACATTTTAATGCTATCTGCTCAGTTATGGAGCACATTGAATATCCAAGGGTTATCTAAGCCTGTTTTTGCTGTTGTATTCAGTTAAAGAAACAGCATTTTTACAATCCACATACCTGTAAATTTTGGGCAGCTCATTTCTTTTGCGCAATTTATATCCAACAGTTAATTAAGTGTGTTTTTGCTGTTGTAGTCAGTAAAAGAAACAGTGTTTTTCAACGCCAAAGAAGACATTTTTCCTGTAGCATAATTCATATCCGAAGATTAATTAAGCGTTTTTCTGCTGTTGTAGTCAGTAAAATACACGTCGTTTTAACACGCCACATAGCTGTTAATTTGTGGCAGCTCATTTCTTTTGCGCAATTTATATCCAAGGGTTAATTGTGTTTCTGCTGTTGTAGTCAGTAAAATACACGTCGTTTTAACATGCCACATAGCTGTTAATTTTTGGTAGCTCATTTCTTTTGCATAACTTATATACAAGGGTTAATTAAGTGTGTTTCCGCTGTTGTAGGCAGTAAAAGAAACTGTGTTTTTCAACGCCAAAGAAGAAATTTTTCCTGTAGCATAATTTATATCCGGTTAATTAAGCCTGTTTGTGCTTTTATATTCAGTAAAATACACAGTGTTTTTAAACGACACATACAAGTAAATTTTTCCTGGCCATTTGTGGAGCGCAATATATATCCAATGGTTTCCCAAGCTTGTTAGTGGGTTAATTTGGAGTCAAATACAGGGTGTGTATTTATCATATACAGATATCTTCACTAAACAGAGTCTGTAAATTTTTGAACAAACAGTATGTCAGACAGAGAGGTTGCAGACTCTTCACATGCGAGTGGCAGTGGCACAAACATTCCTGTAGCAGGCACAGGTCAAAGCACAGTAAGGGGATGTCGCAGCAGGGGTGACTCGGTGACGCCAGAACTGTCAGTGTCATGTAGCGGCCGTGTGTTGATCAGCAACCAAAGGGTTCTTGATTGGTAGAGTAGGTCATCAACTTCATCCCAGATGACATCTGATAACCCTAGCGGTGGGTTCGTCAGATACAACTCTTAATTGGCATGGCCCGGGAACAGGTCAGTTGCCCTCACCTGTCCTCAACCCGCCTCTGTCCTGTTTGGGTCCCTCAGCCAGAAAACTAGTATGTGGTCAGCGCCACTATACAGCGAGGATGAACAATTTGAGGACAGTCAGCAGCTACTTGGTAACGAAGAGGTGGGGCAGACAACCCCTGCTTCTTGCAGTATTGATGTGGAGAGTGGCATGGGAGGTTTTTTGGCGGGCAGTCAGCCTCTGCATACCAAGACCGTTGCAGAGGACAGCAGTGACGATCAAATACTCATGAAGTATAAAGATGGTGGTTTGAATCCATTTTCTGCGTTACACCAGTTTGTTCAAATGCAGCGTATGGAACTTGAACTGAAGGAGACCATAACTACAGGGAATGTTTTAGGTGCTTATTTTGCATTCTGTGCCATTGTTGATTGAATTCAGTACAAAACTGGAATGGGACAGAACAAAAAAGAAGTAAAAGCAAATGCTGCAAAACTGGCTTTGGATAACCCTCTTCAGTATGAAGAATGTGAATCATATATCCAACTTACAGAAAGTAAAAACACAAGTCCTTCTGGAGGCCCTCCCCCCCACAGATTTCAAGTGGTTTAAGAAAGCAAGTTGATAAACGTTCATTTGTTCATAAACAGATAACACAGGGGATAAAGGAGAAGTTTGCTGAACTATTATCCAGGTGTCCAGATTTTTGAAAGCTGTGGAAATCCTTTACTGCATTTGTAATGGAAAAGGCTCCACCACACAACCGCCTACACTATTAAATAAATAATACTAATAATAATTTTTAGAGCCTATAGAGAACGAGATTCCTGCAGCCTTGTCTGGCATAGCTGTGTACCGTACCTCTTGCCTCCATCCCTGGATCACGTTCCTAGCCGGCTGTCCTGACCTTACACTTGTCCACGACTCCGAGTTTGCCTTACAATTTTGTACCTCGTTACACCTTGGCTGCCACCGTAAGCAAGTCACGTTAGGGGTAGCGACCTGGTAGACTCCCGCCGCAGCAAGTCCATCCCGCTTTGCGGCGGGCTCTGGTGAAAACCGGGACCTACTTAGACCCCGCTCCCTGGTGTGGCTATTGCCATCGCTTGCGGTGGTCCAGTGGATCCACTACCGCTGTCCATGACAACATGAAGCAGTGGAATGACGTTATTCATCCCGTAGTCCTGGCGACTGACAAATAACGCATGTCCGCATGAAAGGGCCTGAGCAAGCGGCAGGAGTCACGCATGAGCTGCCACTGGCCGACATTAAAATTACACAGGGGTGTACTCCTGTCTGCTTGGATCATCAATAAACCATTAATAGCCTTTCTCTGTTCATAGAGTCATTCCATCATATGAAGGCGGGAATTCTACCGTTTGGAAATGTCACATATCAGCCTATGTTGGGGAGGTTAGTCTGCCGCTGCAGCTTAATGAGGGTGTGCTTGGTGGTGTACGAACGGCTGAAGTGCATGCAAAGTTTCCTGGCCCTTTTTAGAATGTCTTGCAGATGGGTGTAAGACTTGAACAACCTGATTGAGCATTTCCTCCCGTGTGTGACTTCGTTCGCCCAGGGGAATCATCCTGTCCACTTGGATCATCAAAAATCGTTAATGTCCTTTCTATGTTCAATAATTTTCCCCTGTTAATATATTTATTCCTGTTCATCAATTTCCCCATGTTCAATAATTTCCCCCTGTTAATTTATTTATTCCTGTTCATCAATTTCCCCCTGTTCAATAATTTCCCCCTGTTATTATATTTATTCCTGTTCATCAATTTCCCCCTGTTCATCAGTTCCTGACTGCCCGTGTACCCGACCTTTCTGCTACTTTACCTGACCTCGAATCTCCGCCACCTGCCCTGACCTGTTGGCTTTCCCTTTGACTACAAGTTTCATCTTACGATTCGGTACCTCGCTGGGCCTCGGTTGCCACCACAAGCTAGTCGCACCAGGGGTAGCTACCTGGTAGGACTCCCGCCGCAGAAAGTCCACCCTGCCTTGCGGCTGGCTCTGTTGAAAACCGAGACCAACTTAGAACCTGCTCCCTCGCGTGGCCGCTACCACCGCTTGCTGTGGTCCAGAGGAGCCACTACCCGTGTCATTACAATGGCAGAAGTGAAGGCAAAGTTTCCTGGCCAGTTCTTTGAATGGTGCAGAGTCCACCAGTTTAAAAGGGAGGGACTGCAGTACCACCATCTTGCACAGGAGCAAGGTCAGCTTCGGCACTTAGGGATGGCTAGACGCAAACTGCTATCTCTTGTCAATCATCTCAGTGAACGACTGCTGGCACCATGAGTGCCGAGGAGCAGTAGTATCTGGACTGGTAGATGATGTAATAGACAGGGAGTTGTCTTCGGCAGAGGTGGTGAAGCCTTGACTGCCTGAAATGGGAGGCGTGCCACTGGGTGCTGCAGCTGTTGGTACAGGATGGACCACCACATCTGAAACACGTATGGTGACACTGCATGATGTTGATGCAGGGTCGTAGTGCCAATGTTAGGTCCCTGGTCACACTTTACTTTCTGCTCACAGATTCCACATATAGTTATGTTTGCCTCCTCTGGTGTCTCGTCCAAAAACTGGTACACCGCCGAGTAGGTGATTTTACCACCAAAGCTCCGCACTGACTGACTGTTACCGCTGCTGACCCAGTGAGCCCCTGTGCCACTACTTTCTGGGACCTGCAAAGTGGGTGGTCTAAATCGTGGCCTTTTGGCTCCCAACCTCGCACTGCTGACACCCTGCTGACTTCCGGCCACACTACTGACTTATGTTCTACGCCACTGCCTGATATACAAGCTGCCGCTCTCTTCTCCCAATGATAATGATGAACCCTTGTACACTGTTGATCTGGGTCAGCTGATAGCATCACATGGCTTTCAAAACCACCAGTATGCTGATGACACCCAACTTTACATCTCCGGCCCAGAGATTATCTCTCTACTGTCCAAGATCCCAGATTGTCTGTCGTCCAAATCCTTCTTCTTCTCCTCCCGTTTCTTAAAACTTAATGTAGAGAAAAAGGAAGGCATCCAGGGCCGGGACAATGGGTAGTCGAGGTTAGGCGACCGGGAAGGGCGCCACTTCATCCCATGGCATCCCGGGCCATGCCAACTAGGGTTGTGTGTGACAAACCCACAGGCTCTTGGCTGGGGTTGTCATGTGTCATCTGGGAGAAAGTGTATGACCAAGTGTGTGGTCAACACATGGCCGGTAGATGACACCGGATGCTGTGGCCTCGCAGGGTGACTCCTGCTGTGACATCCCCGTACTGTGCTGTGATCTGTGGCGGCTCCTGTAACCTACTTCTGTGTTTTTTGAAGCTATCATAGGATCTTAGCCCTCAGCTCGTTTCTTTCCAGCTGGCTCTGACGTTACCTTGTCAGGCTACGTTCCCACTTCAGTTTTTTTGGTCTGTTTTGCCCCAGTAAGTGCCCAGGGAATTGAAGGGTGAAGTGATTCTAATAGCGGGCGGCAGTCATGTGCATGTCATTCTAAAACACAGCATTGTATGAAGACCAAACCAAGCTCCCTCTGCATATTTAAGCCTGGCACAACTTTCTACAGGCTCTGAGCATCCAGGAAATAGCTGTTTTTTAATGCGATTCGTCCTGAAGTAATTCGGACTGAAACTAATTTTTTCAGAAGATTCGGCGAAGTCGGCGAACCAATTTTTTTGAGAAATTCGCCAATCTCTAATTATGACATTCAATAGTTCAATTTTGGTCTCATCTGACCAGACTATATTCCCCCAGTATCTCAAAGGCATGTCCAAATGTTGTTGAGCAAACTTTAAATGCGTTTAAACATGCTTTATGTTCAGCAACAGAGTCTTGCGTGGTGGACATGCATATATGCCATGGAGGTTGATTGCATTACTTATTGTTTTCTTTGAAATAATTGTACCTGCTGATTCCAGGTCCTCTGTAGCTCTCTACAAGTGTTCTTTGTCTCTTAGTCAACTCCTCTGATAATTATTTTCAACCCCTCTGTCTGAAATCTTGCAGGGAGCACCTGGACATGGCAGTCTTCTGGTGATATGATCCGGCTTGCGACTTCTATTCGTCTGTAACCAATGCCATCAGTATGTTTTGTAACAATAAAGTTGCAGAGGTCTTGAGACAGCTCACTGGTTTTATCTACCATGAAATGTTTCTTGTGTGGCACCTTGGTAATGAGACACCTTTTTACAGGAAATCAGTTGAACCAGATCATGTTATTTTACCTAAGTGTTAGGGTTGCTTTCTAATTACTGATATATTTTAGCTGGTATCATCACTTTCCGTGGCTTTTGGCACCTTTTTTCCTTTTTGTGTTCAATAATTTTTCCCTGCATCATACTTATTATTACAAATAACTTAACTTAAGGACATTTATGATTTGATTTCTTTGCCTGTGTGTAATGGATGCTACCGATATCTGATGAGAATTTCATGTCAATAGCTCCTTAGAAATATACTAACTTAGGAAATTTGTGAACTGTTAAATACTTATTTTACCCACTGTATATCTCTTTGGGTATTGAAAGCCATAGTCCAGAGCACAGCCTTTAGCAAAGATTAGATTGCGTTAACCATTCATCAGTGTACTCTGTCATTTTTGAGCAATTTTTAAAACTTGATTTGAGGTTTTCATTTTAAGTATTAAAGGTAACAGGTTATATTTTAGATTTCATACATGTAGCCCTAAGACTTAGAACTAGTGATGAGCGATTACGTCGACTATCGTCATCGGGTCGATAGTCGATATAGTCAATTATCAAGACGATTTCCGATAGTCGATAATAGATTATCGCCGATGACTATTCAAGTCTATGGGAGAGGAACAACACCTTCATTCTT
The DNA here is from genome assembly GCA_025379985.1 of Phyllomedusa bahiana. Taxonomy (NCBI): domain Eukaryota; kingdom Metazoa; phylum Chordata; class Amphibia; order Anura; family Hylidae; genus Phyllomedusa; species Phyllomedusa bahiana. The sequence goes on from JAODAL010029792.1 coordinate 10,543, forward strand.
ACACCCAAACAGGGCTGGAGAAGCTGGAATTAACATCCACAACAGTAAACTGGATACGTGCTACATTTTAGGCAACACACTTAGGTTATAAAAGTCACAGAAAAAAAGTCACAGAACATTCACTATCCCTGTGTTGTACCACAGCTGACCCTAAACCTGCATGACCCACAAATTAAAAAAGTGTGAAGCAGTATGATTTGAACCATCATTTTACTTGAACTGGACATTGAATATCCTTGTCCTGGGGAAAACAGCATGAGCCCCAACCTGCATGACCCCAGGTTAAAAAATGCCAGAAAAAGGAGTCTTACAACCACCATTTTAGTTTCACTGGACATAGACTATCCCTGTCCTGGGTCACAGCATGAGCCCCAAACCTGCATGACCCCAGATTAAAAAGTGATGGAAAAAGGAGTCTTTCAACCACCATTTCAGTTTCACTGCACATAGACTATCCCTGTCCTGGGTCACAGCATGAGCCCCAAACCTGCATGACCCCAGATTAAAAAGTGATGGAAAAAGGAGTCTTTCAACCACCATTTTAGTTTCACTGGACATAGACTATCCCTGTCCTGGGCCACAGCATGAGCCCCAAACCTGCATGACCCCAAGATTTAAAAAGTTTCCCGGGAAAAAAGGGGTCTTTCAACCACCATTTTAGTTTCACTGGACATAGACTATCCCCGTCCTAGGCCACAGCATGAGCCCCAAACCTGCATGACCCAGATTAAAAAAGGTGCTGGAAAAAAGGAGTTCTTTCACCACATTTTAGTTTCACTTGGATATAGGGCTATCCCTGTCTGGGCACAGCATGAGCCCCAAACCATGCATGGACCCCAGATTAAAAAAAGTGCCGGAAAAAGGAGTCTTCCAACCTTTATTTTAGTTGAACTGGACATAGACTATCCCTGTCCTGGGTAACCTACATCTGTTCAAGTCTTCCTGTACTTCCCTTGTACAATTCAGAGGAATATTTGTATCAGATATTTTGTACATGCAAGTTTTTTAGTAGTTTAATTCTAGAAAACACATTTTTAAATAGGATGGAATCCCACCACGTCTTTGTTTCTCCTTTTTTTAATTGTATTAAGTAGGTTGTCTCACTATAGGGATTGCTAGCTATGTTAAAGATCTTGCAAAAACAAGTCATTTTGCAATATGTGTCCATTAACAGTGTCCTACCTATTTCTGTTTCTGACAGCACCATCACCCTTGAGCCACTCTTGACATTTGTGAAGAACAAATGTCTGTTAGAAAAACCCCTTTTTTTTCAAATAGGACCTGTAGTATAGCTGCATTTCACAGCAACATGCCCCAAAAAATTCAAAACATGACCCTTGAGAAACTTTTGCCAATTGTGAAGAACAAATGTCTGTTAGAAACAACATTTTTTTAGACTAGGACCTGTAGTATAGCTGCATCTCACAGAAAAATGGCCCCAAAAATTCAAAACATGACCCTTGAGCCCTTTTAAAGATTGTGAAGAAAAATTTTTGTTAAAAAAATTTTTTTTTTTATAATGGGGCCCTGTAGTATTGCAAATTTCAAAGCCGCATGCCCAAAAAAAATTTAAAAATGATTTCCCACTGTTGAAAATTGTGAGGGAGAAATGCACCAGAAGCCACTTTTCTGTTCTAAAGCCCCTGATTAAGCGTACTCACAGCAACATGCCCCCAAAAACCATTGAAATGCGAAAAATTCAAAGTTAAGTGAAAAAATGGAATATGGTTTTGTATGAAACCTTGGTGTCTTTTTACAGTTCCTTACCAAAACCAGCAAATTGAACTTTTGGGAATGAGAATAAAAATTGCAGTAAAAATGATCAATTAAAAAAAAATTTTTAAAAGAGGACCTTTTCTTTTGAAGAGGAATGTAAAGTAGACGGCAACTAATCGGTGCCCTCGGCAATTGGGGCCACAACTCTCAGAGATCCTGCCTGATTCATTTGATGAAAGTAAAGATACTTTTATTGGGGAAAGCGGAAGCGTTTCTCTGTAATGACTCCCCAGCTGGCTGAAGGTCCGCTCAGTTTGAGTGGCGCTGGGCAGGACAACACCTCTTGGGTGGGAGTGACTGGGCCTTTCATCCTTTTTTGATCCCCAGAAGAAAATTGAGTCCGGAACACACCCAAAAACTTTGGTGTTGAGACGCAGATGTGTGGTCACCATAACTGTTGTTCATTTTGATGGCCTTAATGCGAGGTCATTTGGGGGAAAGGGACACCCAAAATCATGTGAGAGTGGAGCCTTGTTTTCCCCAAGCCCTGGGTCGAGGGGCACTAGCAAATGTCTTCCTTCTTCCCCCTCCTCCTCAAAATTCGGGGCCAACCTCTTTCAAGGCAGGGCGTGGGTAACGTCGGTGCCCCGGAATCCCTCCTCCCCCTTTTCCTCGGAAAAGCTTCAAAACACCCCGATTGCCCTCAGATGATGCACCCTGGGGCCCCCCTTGAATAGCCTGGACCCCGAACCATCCCCTAATGAAGCCCATAAAATTGAGATACTGTGGGGCCTTGTGGATTCGACGGGGAAAAAAGGCTCCATGTCCGCACTGTGCCCCGTTTTCCCCCTCCGCGCTGGTGGGCCCCTGATTTTCAGAGTGTCCATCGATCTTCCGAACTAAGTCACCAAAATGCTATGCTGACAAAGGGGAAATTTTCCGCACTGACCATTTTGGTGGCTTTCTTTAAAAATGGCAAGGATGGGGCAGACCTTTCACCTCCTCCACTCTCGGTGGCTCAACACCCGAGCTCCGCACCGCTTGTCAGGCCCGTGTCACTTCGACTGGTAATGGACTTTCGCTGCTACCACAAAAACTGGAGCATGTGGAGGGTGGAAATTAGCGTGTTTCCACGTCAACAAGAACGGTTAGGGGGGGGGCCGATTGAGCTTCAATGAGCTAGGCGGGACAGCGGGGTGTGAACGGGGAAGTGCGAACCAGACCTGACCTTCTTCACAGGCAGTCCCCCCGGGGAAAGCTTTTTAGAAATTTCTGGACGACAAGGTTTATTCATGTCCGGGCAAGGGATGTGCCCAGCCTACCGATATTAAGGGAGCCAGCAGATTTCGACCGTTATCGACCCCACCTTGCCTGGAAAAGGTTCTTGTCACCCAGCCCAAAACTCGGCTCGTTCGGAGGCCGGCCACAGCTCTGACCGTCTGTGGACTCTCCAAGACAGATTAATTTCATCACGGCCGGGTTTCTCTGGGCACGTGATCCCACCAAAGGACCCTTGGGGGAAAGAACCCTACATCCCTGGGGTTTTTTAAAGAGCGGCGCCGACCCTGAGAGCCACCTTCCCCCCAGAACAACCCCCCCCAGTCCCCCAGTGGCTGTCACAGAGATATAGCGGCTTGGCCTGCTTACTATCCATGTGTCGGGGGTCAGAGGGCTTTTCCCAAAAACAGATCAGAAAACGCGCATGAAATTTTAGATACACGGGGCGGCCAGGGCGGGGGAGGTTTTTCGCCAAAAGAAAGGCCTGCTGGGCATCTGCTTTTGGGGAGCGGGCAAGGGCCATGACGTCGGAACCCATCTTTTCACCAACGGAAAGGAACTTTTCCCAAGGGCCAAAACCCTGGCAAGAAAATTCAGGTTTTTGGTTTTGGATGGTTTGGGTTAAATTGTTTTTTCTGCTCCCAAACCTGGAAAAAAAAGGCTGGCTGTAGACTGGGGGCTGCACGGCGTGCAGGTCGACAAACTGGTGAAGGAGAAGGGGAAAGGTGGGTTTCTGGGGGTCGGTGGTACCGGGCACTGAGGCTGAAGCGGGCTGACCCCGGGACATGACTCTAGAGAAAAAGGGCCCGAAGAACGTTTTGGTGGGGGCGGATTTTGGGGGAACAGAGGGTGTACAGTGGTTTTGAAGCCCAACATTGGGGGCCTTTTTTTGCCAATTTGCCGCATTTCAACCAGCATTGCCATTGATAACTGTTGGTGGTGGTTAAACTCTAAGTTTCATTCCCTATTGATGGTTTACGGCAAATGGGCTTTCATCGCGGGGAACAGACTTCTCAAAAAAGGCCCGGCTTGAAGGTCCGGGCCCTTTTTCGACGGCGATAGGGAGCGGTTTTCCCGCTGATGGGGCGGGGGAATCACTCAGGGACTTCTGCATGCGCTCTCCCTTTTTGAAGCGGGACCCGTACGACACACCCCACGTCTTCCCCTCTCCAGTGATGAAGCGCTGCAAGCAATTCTCTGAAAAGACCATGTTGGTCCGCAATGTCGCATCACATCATCAACACAGGGGCTTGGTCGTTTGAATTCTGCACCCGGGAGCGGGGGCTACAAGAAAGGGGACAGAAAGACTTGCCGACCCCCCGGGACTTTTCCCGATTGCCGGGTTTCCCTTTCTCCCCTCTAGGGCACAGTAAGGGGTGTCAGAGCGGGAAAAAAATCACCCCTTTTTGGGCCCTCTTGTCCGGGAAAGCCTTCGACCCCAAACCCGCTTTTGTCATAAAAGGGGTCTTTAAAAAAAGGGATTTCCACAGGGGTGGGTACACGGTTGAATTTGGGCGCCTTGCTTCATGTTGGACGATGCTGATGATGATGAACAATTTTTGTGGCCGTGACTGGGAGGAGGGGGGAAAAGACTGCTGGTGCAGGTTGCTTTAAACCCCTGAAGGACAGTTTGGGGCGACGTGTTCGTTCTGAGATTCACGGGGCCCTGCCCCAGCGTTTACAGGCCTGAGGGCCCCTGAAACCCGATGTCCGCGGCATGCGTGTTGTCGCCAGCAGGGGAAGGGGAACCTTCTCTCGTACCCTACCCCCATGCCCTACCCCTTTCCTTTGTTTTGCTTACCACCTGTTTCGCCCCAAATTCAGAAAGATAAAAATTTAAAAAGTACTGAAGATTTTTTACACAGTCTCTTTTTAAAAGCGGCAAATCACAGCTATTTTAAATCCCCTAATTTCCTACAGCCAACTAGGATTAGAAACTGAAATTTTCTAGCAATACCTGTGAAATGGGCAGGGGAAGAACCGTAAGACAAAATCAACAGTTTTTTCCCTTCAGCCCCAGGGTTTACAATGCTATAGGACTAGGTTTGATATTTTCAACAAACATCAAAAATTTTCGCTATCTGCGGCAAAGAGAGTCAAGAGCCAATAAAACTATTCAAAGTTACCGATGAGAAATTGTTTTTTTTCAGCAATGAAAAAACGAGAACATTGCTAAAAATTTTCAGAATTGTCGTCCCGGGGCTATTTGAAAAAAAATAGGGCCCACCATGCAAACAGCTATTTAAAATTTTAGGTAGCAAGGTGGTTTTTTTCAGCAATGAAATACACCAACAGTAACTAAAAATTTCTGTATTCAATTTAATACAAAGGGGGCTTAGAACAAAACTGGGGCCCACCAAAGTAAAAAAAAAAAACCCATTTAAAGATAAGGGTAATAAAAGGTGGGTTTTGGGACCTATGAAATACACCTTCAATTTTAGAAATTTTCTGTATGGTAATATAAGAAAAAGATGGGGCTTTAACAAAACGGGCTGCGCCAAAGTGAAAAACAGAAATTAAATTATGTATGATAATAAAAGGGGTTTTTTTCCTTATGAAAACAAAAAACCCAAATTTCTAGAAATTTTTGTATGGTAAAATTTTTTACAAGATGGGGCTTTTAACAAAAAAAGGCCCGGCCAAAATGAACAATACCTAATTTAAATTTTGTACGGATAAAAAAACGTGGTTTTTTTTCCCTATGAAATACCCGCGGTGCTAGAAAATTCTTTTACCCTATTGTAAGTACAAAAGGGGGTTTTTTAAAAAAACTGAGCTGCGCCAAAGTGAAAAAACACGTAATTAAATTGTGCAAGATAATAATAGGTGGTTTTGCACCCATGAAATACAAAACCAATTATTAGCAAATTTTGTTGTAATTCCCCTACAAGAGGGCTTTTAACAAAAATGGCCTGCGCCAAAGTGAATAAAACCCAAATTTAAATTGTGTACAAAAAAAAATGGTTTTTGCACCATGAAATACACCGCGTGACTAGAAAAGTTCTGTATCCTATTGTAAGACAAAGTGGGTCTTTGAACAAAAATGACTGTGCCAAAAGGGAAAAAAAAACCCGATTAAATCTGTACAGAAAAAAAAGGTGATTTTGCACCTACAAATAACCTGCAACTAGAAAAGATCTGTATCCCCAAATAAGTACAGGGTCACAAAATACAACTAATATTTTTACCAAAAAATGGGAAAAAACTGTTTAAAAAAAATCCATTTCAATGCGGGTCAAAGGAAGTCTGGCGCACAATATACACTCTCCTATCAAAAGCCTGCCTCCCGCCCCCAGCCTGTCTTCTGTGTTCGCCCCCACCCACCCCCCCCCCCCCCACTCCCCCCCTCCCCGAGCTGTCACGCAGATGCTCCTTTAAAAACTCAGCCTAAGTAAAATAAAAATGAAAATTTTCTAATCTACCTATGCTAATGTTAACAGCTAAAAGCATAGTTTCTGTTGAACAAAAGAACTGTTTCGCTGAGCTGTATTTAAAGACCTAGCACACTCCTACTCTTATGAGACACAGAACACACTGATGCTGAACAAAGGGGGTGTTATATTAAAAGAGGTATGTGATTTTTCCACCAATCACAACCATACACATCCCCTCATACGTTGCAACCCGTACCCCGCTCTATTTTTCTAAGCTGATTTTCTGGCCCCCAAAATGACAGGGCTCTGAAAAAAGGCCATATTAATAGATTTGCGCAATTTTTAAACCCAAATTATCGCGTGATCGGAAAATTTTTATCAACATAAAAAACCGTGCCGATTTCAACTTTGTCGATAATAATAGCTCAACACTACTTAGAAAGACATGTATGAAACCTGTCTAGGTCTAAATCTCACTTTGTTGTGCATAGCAACCAATCAGAGTGCCCTTTTCATTTCATATAGTGCTCTGGAAAACTGAGAGGGGCGCTTTGATTGGTTGTTTTTGGGCAACAAAGGAATTTTTTTGACCTGGACATTTTCTACATTGGCCCCTTTTGGGGGGGCGTGTATCTACCTTTATTTTAGATTTTTGTTGTCAGAACCTCAATACAAAATCAGAAGATTTAAAATATTTGTATGTCACTAGTATAATTGAAAAAATAAATAACATAATTTAAAATTTAAAATATAATTTAAAAAGTGAAAACTATAAGTAAAACAATAACTCAAGTTTTAAATATAACCTATTTATCCCACATTACCCAATATCAAAATTGCAGCAACAAGTGGTCCAGAAGTCACGGCGTCCAATACCAATAAAAAAGCAGTAAAAATAAAAGAGAAAAGAATAAAAAAAATTTTGGGGCCCCAAAAAAATGCAAATGCATAGCAAAAAAAAAAAAAAAATATAAAATTATATATAATATATATAAAATTTTTAAAATTTTAATATAAATATAAATTATATATTATGGGATAAATATATTTTATATAGTTATAATATATATAAATAAATAATATATTTTAATGAAAACGTATAAAATTGGTATGAAAAGGAATTTTTCTAGCCAACAGATTTAAGAAAAACATACTATCTTTTTCCTGCACATTTAAATTTTTTTAAAAAAGCAAAACACCAAAAACTAGCAAAATTTTAAATTTTTCTTTGGGGGTAAAAAAATTCCCCTCCCTTTAAACCCAAAGAGAAGAAACCCCCTTTGGCATTTTTTTTGAAACTTACAAAAAAACAACTGCATTGGAACCCCCCAGGTGCCCCAAAAAAAAATTAGCAAAGGGCGGGAAAAACCAAAAAATAGAAAGAACACAAAAAAATTGAGGAAAACATAGCCAGGAAAAAAGCCCAAAGAAAAAAAACCCAAAAAAGAATAAGAGTTGTGGGGGAAAATTATGAGTCATTTTCTAGTTTTTGAGCGTTTTAAACTTTTGCTATCGACATCGGGCGATAGCCATTCCCCCACCATGGGAAAATTTTTTTTCGATAGTGAGCATTTCATATAAACGTTTGACCATTAAAGTCTTTGGGAGAGAAACAACACCTTCATGTCTTACCCCCAAAACAGGGCGGGAAACAAAAAAATTAAAACCCACAACAGTCAAAGGATCCCTTTCAAACTTCTTAGGCACAACACTTGGGCTATAAAACCACAAAAAAAAAGGGCCCACACACCTTAAACCAAAATTCCAAACCGTCTTTTCCACACATGCCCCAAAAAACCCTGCATCACCCACAAATAAAAAATTTGCCAGAAGGCATATTATTTGAACCATCATTTTACTTGAATTTGGACATTGAAAAATCCGGAACGCAGCATGACCCCCCAAACCTGCAAAAAACCCCCACATTTAAAAAGGGGCCCGGAAAAAGGAGTTTTTCAACCACTTTTTTTAGTTTCACTGGACATTGACTACCCCCGGGTCCGGGGCCACAAAAGCCCCAAATCTGCAGGGCCCCCCCAAGTTTAAAAAAGGGCCCGGGAAAAAAGGAAAGCCCTTCAACCCCCTTTTTAATTTTGAACTGGACTTTTGACAAACGTCCTGGACAGCATTTTTGACCATTAAACCTTTCTGCCCGAAATTTAAAAAGTGCCGGGAAAAAGGGGGCCCTTTCAACCACCTTTTTATTTTGAACGGACATATCCCTGCCCCACCCTGGGCCACAGTAATGACCTTTAAAAAAACCTTTTCTGACCCCCAATTAAAAAGTCCCGGGAAAAAAGGACCCTTTCAACCACCATTTTTAGTTGAATTTGGACTTTGACTATCCCTTTCCTGGCCACAGCATGCCCCCGGGCCATAGTTACATGGGTGGGGTGAAGCCCAGGCTGGCCCTTCCACAAAAACACCTTTTAAAAACCCTTTTAAATGCCCAAAAACTAAAACGTCGACGAAGCAGATGCTGAAGCTTTTAAAGGGTAAAGAACCCAGCCCCTCAAACCCAGAAAAGACCGGGGTTAGCGCTTGCCCCCCAAATAAAGGCGGCCCCAATTTAGTTTTCCACGGGAAATACTGGGGGTTAACGCCCTTTTTACACCCGGGGCCCCTTTTTCTTGGAAATTCTTTTTCTAAATTTCCCTCAAGGGTCCCGGGGGGAAATTTTGCCCTCGACTTTGTTCTCGGCCGTGCTCCATACCCCAGGGTCCTCTGAATAACCTACATTTTGGTCAATTTTTCCCTGTACCTCCCTTGTACAATTTCGGGAGGAATTTTTTTTTAACCACAAATTTTGAACATGAAATTTTTTTAGTTTTTTTAATTTCTAAAAAAAACATTTTTAAAATAGGATGGAATCCCCCCAAAGCTTTTTTTTTTTTTTTTTTTTAATTTTGAAAAAAAAAGGGGTTTTCTCAAAACAGGGATTGATAGCTATTTTAAAGATTTTTGCAAAAAAAAAATTCATTTTGAAACAGGGTGTCCATTAAAAAGTCCTACCTATTCCTTTTCGACACCCCAAATAAACCCTTGGGGGGCCACTCTTGAAAATTTTAAAGGAAAAAAATTTTCGGGTTTAAAAACAACATTTTTTTAAAAAAGGGACCTGTATATAGCTGCATTTAAAAGGGCAAAATCCCCCAAAAATTCAAAGAAAGACCCATGACCCAAATTTTTGAAAATTTTGAAAAACAAATGTCTTTTAAGAAACAACATTTTTTAGAATAGGCCCTGTAGTATAGCTCTTTTAAAAGCAAAATCCCCCCCAAAAAATCAAAGCATGACCCTTGACCCCATTTTTGGACAATTTGGGAAAAACAAATTGGCTGTTAGAAACAACAATTTTTTCATAATAGGGCCAAGTAGTAAAATTTTCTGCTTTTTAAAGCACATGACCCCAAAAAAAATTTTAAAAAAAAAAAAATTCTCAGCCCCGTTAAAAAATGTGAGGGGGGAAATGCCACCCTTTTAAAAACCCCATTTTTAATTTCCCAAAAGGGCCATGTTATTGCTGTATCTCACAGCTACAGGGCCCCAAAAATTAAAATATGACTTCTCAGCCACTATTAAAAAATTTTAGGGAAAAAAAAAGCCCTTAAAAAACCACATTTTTTTGTTTTTCCAAAAGGGCCATGATTATTGCTGGGAAACCACAGCCAAAAATACCCCCAAAACCATTGACAAAAGGGGAAAACTTCTTAAGATAAAGTAGTAAAGGAAAAAAACGGGTTTTGCATTAAAACCCTTTCTTCTTTTACAGTCTCCCACAGCAAAAACCCCAAAAAAATGAACCCGTTGGGAAAAAGAATAAAAAAATTGCATAAGAAAAAAGACATTTTTTAAAAAAAAATTTTCAAAAGGACCTTTCTGTTGAAAAGGGTGTTAAAATAAAAACCGGCCCAAAAAACGGGGACCTCGGCCCAAATTGGGCCCCCAAAATCATCAGAGATCCAAGCCTGATTCATCTTGATTAAAGACAAACGATCCACAATTTTCTTGGGGAAACCCGGGTTTCGGGTTTGTCCCGTAATGAACCCCCTCCAGCTGTGGGTGAAAAGGGCCCCCTCAGGGTATTACGCTGGGTGCTGGGGAGGGACAACAATCTATTGGGGTTTAAAGAGCCCCGCCGGGCCATTCGTCCATTTTTTAAAACCCAGAATTTTTTGGGTTTCCAAAAACATACAAAAACATTGGTGTTGAGACCAGAAAAGGGCGTGCACCATGATCTTTAAACTGATTTTCCTTTTGTGTTGGGGTGTGTGGGCCCGGGATTGGGATGCGTTGGTGAGGTGGAAAAAAAAGATTGCCAGAGGTCACCCATTTGGCTTTTTCCACCTTGCCTGTTGCTGCCCTCTAAACCCCACTTGGCACTCTAAATGCTTTTCACGTTTGTTGATGTTTTTCCACCAGACAAAGGGGGGAAAGTGGAAAACAAACGCAACAAAATTTTTCCCAGTTTTATCAATCACAAGGTCTTTCCCTTTCCTCATTTTACACTCTATTGGGTGGGTTTTGGGAAGGGGGAAATTTCGGGGTTTTTTGTTTTTGTAAACCGGGGGCCAGGGGGGGGGGCCACCCAGGAACTGTTGTTCATTTTGGAAAGGCCTTAATGCGAGGATCATGTTGGAGGAAAAAGGGGCACCAAGCACTCCCTTAGAATGGAGCCTTGATTTCCCAAGCCTCGGGTCGAGGGGCACTAGCAAACTGATTCCCTCATCTTCCTCCTCCGCCTCAAATTCGCGGGGCCCAAACCCCTTTCCCAAAGGGAGGGACGGGCGAAACATCGGTTTTCTAGGGAAAACCCTTTTCCCCCCCTTCCCCCGCTGCCCCGGCACAGCTTTTAACACAGGGACTGACTTGCCCGAGATGGGTCACCCTGAGAAACTGATGCGCCACCTTGCACTACTCTTGGGCCCCGAACCACTGCCTAATGAAGACCGATGAAATTTGGGGAAACTGTCCCGGGGCCCTTTTGGATTTACGGAAAAGAAAGCTCCGTGTCCGCAAAAGGGGCCCCTCTCCTCCTCCGTCGCTGGGGGGACCTGTTGTTTCAGAGTGTCCAACGACGTTCCGAACTAAGACACCACAATTCTCTTCGAAAGGGGATTTTCCGACTGACCATTTTGGTTGGGTTCTTTAAAACTGGGAAGGGTGGTGCAGAGCTCTTTTACCTGCCTCCACTCTCGGGGCTCAACACCCCGAGGGCCCCCCACCGTTTATTGTCGGGGGCCCTGTGTCCCCTTCATACTGGGGTAATGGCATTGCGCTGCTGCCCCAAAAATGCTGGAGCATGTTGGAGGTTTGGGAAATTTCCCGCGTTTTTTCCCAAAAACCAAACCCTGAAAAGGTTTCCCGGGGGGGCCGAGCTGGGCGCGCAACACAGCCCCGGCGGGACAAGCAGGGGGCGAAACCCGGGGGAAGTTCGAACTTAGACTTCGAGCCTTCCTCAGCAGGCAGTCCCAGACCCGGGGAGCTCTTTTTAAAAATTTTTGGACGACAAGGTTCAGACATGTGCCAGGCAAAGGGGTGTGCTCCACCTACCGAACTTAAGGGCGGGGCCCGCAATTTCGCCCGTTTTCGCACACCACCGCCTGGGGACAAGTTCTTTCCCCCCACATGCCTTTGGTCTCGTTGCGGGAGAAAACCGTCCACAACCCTGACCTGTGGGGTGGATTGGGCCCCCCAAAAAACAGATTTTAAAAACCCAAAAACGGCCTGGTTTTTTTTCTGGGGACGGAAAGCCACCCGAGGGCCCTTGGGGGGAAAAAGCTCTGCCCCCATCCCCGCTTTTTAAGGCGTCCCGACCTGAAAACCACCGGGCACCCCCAGGACATCCAACCCCCCGCTCACCCAGTACTGTCACGAGGAAAAATGGCGGGCTTTTGGGCCCTGCTTACTAGTTCTGTTCGGTTGGGCAGATTGGGCTTTTCCGGACAAAAGATCAACCCAAACCCCATGAAATTTTTTTGATTACACGTGGGGTGGGGCCCGCGCAGGGACGGCTTTTCGGCAACGAAAATTCCCCGCTCGGGGATCTGGGGATTTGGGGGCGGGCAAAGGGGCCCTGACGTGGGGGGAACCCAAACTTTTCCACCAGACGGAAAGGGAACATTTCCCAAAGGCCCAAAAGCCCCGGCAATGCCCCACATTCAGGCTTTTGGCTTTGGGATGGTTTTTGGGGGGTTTAAAAGTTTTTTTCTGCCCCAAAAAACCTTTAAAAACAGAAAAGGGTGGCCCCTAGACTGGCGGCTTTTAAAACCCGGGGCGCAGGGCGTTAAAAAGGCGGAAAGGAGAAGGGGTGGGAAATGGGTTTGGGGTGCGGTGGTACTGGGCGACGGGGTGGGGCTGAAGCGGGGCTGATCCCTGATCATGCCTGAGAGACATGGCAGTGAGGAACGTTGGTGGGGGCAAAGGGGGGAGACAGAGGGTGTAAGGGGTTGGGGCCCCGGCTGGGTTGGGCTTTTTTGGCCAATTTTTTTGCCCCCTTTCAACTCAGCATTCGCTGATGTGACTAGACGTGGTGTTAACCACCAATTTCTTGCCTCACTTATGCTTTACGGCAAAGGCCTATACACGCGGGGTGTAAAGGGTTCTCAAAGAAGGCCCAGGCTTGAGAGGTCCGGCCTTTTGACGGGATAAGCGAGGAGGGGGTTTTGCGTGCCGTGGCTGGGGAATCATATCACGGACTTCTGGACCCCCCCTTCCCTTTTTGGGGGGAACCCTATGACACTACCCCATCGTCTTCCTCCTCGCCCAGGATGAACGCTCGCAAGAAAATTCCTGCTGAAAAGCCCATTTGGGATCCGCAATGTCACATCATCACATCGACCAGGTGACTTGTGTCCTGACATTTGCATCCAGGAGCTGGGGGCTACAAAAGAGAGACTCAAGCTTTCCCCCGGCGGGATTTTTGCCGATTGACCGGCTTCCCTTTCCTCCTTTTGATGGCATCAGTAAGGGGCGTCAGAGCTGAGAGAATCACCTTTTTTGGCTTTGATTTTTAACATGCTTCTCCCCCCAAGCATTTTGTCATCAAAGGGGTTTTCAAAAAAATGGATTACCCCACAGTGGGGGGTACACGATTGACCTTTGGGCGTTTCCAGTTGGACAGATGCTGGTGATGTGATACGACTTTTGGGTGGCCGTGACGGGGGAGGACGAGGAGGTAAGACGCGGTTTCAGGTTCTTTTAACCACTGAAGGAAAGTTTTGGCGAGGGTTTTCGTTACTAAATTCACAGGGCCCTGACCCACGTGACGGGCCTGACGGCCCTGCAACTGACGATCCACTGGCATGCGTTTTTCCCGCCAGCACTGAAGGAGCACCTTCTCTCAAAAACCTTCCCTCCATACCCCACCCCCCCTCTTTGCTCGCTTACCACCGAATTTCGCCCCATTTTTTAGAAATATACAAATTTGAGAAGGTATGGAAATTTTGGAAAGTTTTATTAAAAACGGCAAATCACAGTATTCTAAAATCACTCAAATCAAAAAAAAATTTTGGCGGATTCAAATATAAAGCAAAAGAGATCTATCAACAAAGCTGGCCTTCCAAAGTAAAAAAAAACACGTATCTGAAATGTTTTTGGAAATAAAAGGTTTTTTTCCCCCCCAAAACAATTTTTAACCGTTACAAAAAAGCAATTCACTTTAAGGCCTCCCAAAAAAAGCTGTGGGCCCAATAAAAAAAAACCGATCTGAATTTAAATTCGGTTTAAAAAAAGGATTTTTTGGCCCCAAAGAATCACCTTTTGGGTAACACAAAGCTAAAACAAATTAAAACGCAAGGTTTGGCCTATAACAAATCTACTGGCAAAGTGAAAAAAAAATGTATCTTAATGTTTCGGTAATAAAAGGTTTTTTTTTGGCCCCTTAAAATTCACCGGGTGACTACAAATTGTGTTTTAAAATTCAACTGCAAAGTAAAAATCTACAACAAAAGCTGGCCTTTTCCTAAAGTGAAAAAACACGTTTTAAAAATGTATTCAGTAATAAAAGGTATTTTTTTAAACCTATCAATTCACCTGTGGGACTAAAAAAATGCAGTTTTTCACTTTTTAATCAAGGGCCTCAATGAACAAAGCGTAGTGGGGCCAAAAGTCAAAAAACACGATCAAAATTTAATTCGGAATTACAAGGTATTTTTGGCACCTATCAACCTTGCGACTTCGGATTCTAATTTAATCAAGGTGGATATTCAACAAAAGTGGAATGGGCAAAATTAAAAATGAAAACCTATCTAAATGTATACTGATAATAAAAAGGGAGTTTTGCATCTAAAAAAGACCCTCAGTTACTAAAAAGGTGTATCCTATAAATTCAGGGTGCCCCCTACCAGAAATATTTCAATAGAAAATGTTTAAAAATAAAGCTATTTCAATGTCTAACTAAAATCTTTGGGAACTTTTTCCAGTATTTTTTTTAGAGCTTTTTTGTGTTCGTCCGCGGAGGCCCCCCCCGCTTCCCCCACTGTTTACGCAGTTTGATGCCTTTAAAATTCTCTACCCAACTATAAAAATCTTCCAACTTAATTAAATAAATTGAAGGATCAAGCTAATATAAGGGTTTTTTTCTTAAGAAATATAATAATTTCGCTGAGCTGTTTGGACACAACAGGCGCACGTCCTTTTTTTCTCGAGACCTTAGAGACACGGGCGAACAGGAAACGCTGTTCTAAAAAAAACGAGGGTCACGTGATTTTTTTCCAGCCAAGCAAACCTACACTCCCAGCAGACTCGACCACATCTCACCCCGCCTATTCTGTAAACTGATTGCTGCCGCCAAAATTACAGGAATGCCGAAAAAGGCGCGATCTTTTTAGACATGCACAGAATTTTTAACCAAATTATCGCATGATCAAAAAATCCATCACCATAAAAAGGCCCATTTCAACTTTTTCGATAATAATCGCCAACAAATTTTTATCAAAAAGCAGCTAAAACCGCATGCCATGATCAGAGGTACATGTAAACCAGGAGTATTTATAGTGCAACACTGGACTCACATACAGAAGCATTGTGAGGAAACAAGGATAATACATCTTTATACAACTGTTGTAACCAGGGTCGGAACTACAGGGGTAGCAGACATAGGAACTGCCACGGGACCCGCGCCAGTATGGGACCCAACCAGGTCCCCTAAACTCAGGTCTCGGTCCCTGGCAGTGCTCCCCAACCGGCGTGCCCTGCTGTGGCTTCCTGTCATGGCTCTCCAGTCTTTACTTACTCAAACATTGAGAGGGTGGGAACACAGCAGGTGAGGGAACTGAACCGCGGTCCTCAGTAGGCGGCAGGGAGCAGTCAGTCTGTCATGGACACTGACTGTTCTTCTACTGCTCACCATGCCCTCGTCCTCCTCCTCCCCTGTCCCCCTGTCCGGCACATGAAGGCCCAAGCAGATAGAGAGGGAGGGACTGGGAAGAATTAGAAGAAAACACCAAGGCAGACTGCAAAAAAAATGTCAGAGATTCACAGTGCTCAATGTCCCTGGTGTACAAGCAGCAGGTATAGGTGAAAAACATGAAGAAAGGGGATAAAACATTTCCAGGCACTGGCACCATAAACTTTAACAGGACAGCACCTCCATCTTTTACTGTACCTACAGACAGTCCATTACTAAGTGAAGAGGTTAATTTGCGGGAGGACGGAGGAGTGTGACTATTATAACCTTGTTTTATGAACTCCAGAGGGGAGGGAGTGGATGCGGGGGAATGAGCTGGGGGGCAGCTTCTGGGCAAGTGCTTGCACTCACCTCTTTTTCACCCCTGACTCCTGAGACTCAGTGGCTTCAAGACGGTGGAAACAAGCCTATATGGCCCCTATAGATTACCCTAAGCCCTGCCTGCCCTCTATAGATTACCCCAACCCCTGCCTATATGGGGCCCCCTATAGATTACCCTAAGCCCTGGCTGCCTATATATATGGCCCTATAGCTACCTAAACCCTACCTGTCTGCCTATATGGGCCCTATACCCTGCCGGCCTTTCTATATGGGGCCCTATAGCTACCTAATCCCTGCCTGCCTATATGGGGACCCTAGTGCCTACCTAAACCTGGTCTATCTGGGGCCCCCTATAGCCTATCTAAACCCTGCCTGCCTAAATGGACCCCATATAGCCTGGGGGCGGGATGGGAGGTGCTGGATAAGTAAGTATCTAGATATTTGTTGTCAAATCTGCAAGGACCATTGTGTCCGGGAAAAGCATCATGGCCCGTCCAATCCTGGAATCGGCTGCAGAACAAAAGGGAAAGTCAAGACTCATCAGAGAACAACGTCCACCTGTGAGTCACAAGATGTAACTGCACTGTAATCACTTATAAGTATGCAGAGTCCGTGCACACTGGTTTCCACCACTATATGATCACTGTATGGTGGTAATATACAGTCTGTAGGGCACCTGTGCACACTGATGCCTACTACTATATGGTCACTATATGACGGTACTATCGATCTTTGTAGACTGATCAGTAATAGTGTATTATTCAGTCATTATGTGGTGTCAATTTGTGGTCGTGTTCGTGGATATAATCAGGTCCTTATGTAGGTAGAGTTATAGGAAAATTTTTTTTGGTCTTGTAGTGAGTGGGATTTTTAAAGTAGCAGTATGATGGTGATAAGTATGGTGATCTAGTAATTGCATGTCCTGGTAAATTTTCATGGTCAGGGAGCGGGGTGGGGGGGGGGCGCATTCAAAAGTTTGCTATGGGGCCCAGGTTTCTCTAATTATGCCCCTGGTTGTATCTTACCAGTTTTTTAAGATATGATCTCTTGACTTGATAAATGCACACAATATTTCATTGTCTGTTTGCATCTCCTCCTGTGCAAAGAGGCCTAAATGTTTAGCATTTTGTCACTTGCAAACTCTCTTTCTGCCCTGTAACATCCTAGCCCCACCCCTCCCCACTCCCTTATTCACTGGATTCTGCTGTAAATGATCCCACACTGGTCATTCACTGCCAGGTCAATCATGCTATATCAATGAAGTGAAATTACATAAAGTGTGACAGCAGAATTAATACCAGAATTGAAACCAGAAATGAACAAGAAATTAATGTAAGGTAAATACTAACCTTTTCTGCTACCTACTAACACCAACACTCAATATGCACATCTATGCCACTATAATCACTGCCTCCTTAATTCTCAGACTCCTTTACTATCCTCAGACACCCACGCTGGGCAATGGTTTCCTCATCTCCCCATCTGTCTTACCCTCACATCTGACCTCCAATTTTCACATCTTCCATAGTACTTGCTGCTGGGGACATATCTCCCAATCCTGGGCCCCCTCAGCACATCCCCACTGTGGTTTTACCTGTCTCTTACAGACCAAGCAGCACAAACTCTATTAACCCCATTAAACTCAAACCCATTCCTCTCCCCTCCGCCATACTTTTCCCCATGTCAGGAGCTCTCTGGAATGCACGTTTTGTGTGCAACAAACTCATCTCATGCAACCTATCTTTCCTTGGTCTGACACACCTTCTGACACAACTTCTCCTGCAGAACTTTCTTACAGCGGGCTCCAATTTACCTACACCCCTCGCCCTAGCAGCAAGCATGGTGGAGGTGTCTGCCTTCTCCTGTCAGATCCCTGCTCCTGTAGTCCCACTCCCCCTCGACCTTCCCTCACCCTCCCCTCCTTTGAATTGCACTCTGTCCGCATCAATTCCCCCTCCAACCACCAAGTGGCAGTTGTCTACATACCACCGGGCCCAGCTACCACCATCATTCACCACATCGCTTCCTTTCTCCTCCACTTTCTTTCCACTAACATTCCCACTATTATCATGGGAGACTTCAACATCCCCATTGAAACACCCACTCCACTACTAACCAAAAAAACCCTTTTTTCTCTCCATACCCCTTCCCCCCTTTCCCCGTTTGGGAATCTGGAGCCATCCAAAAACACATTAAACTCAAAAAAAAATTTGGGGAAACTCGCAAGAAACTAAAAGTGACTTTTTTTATCACTTTTTTACTTTTTTTGCCATTTGGGGAAACTTTAAAATTATCAGTTCTCTAAAATTTTTAAACACTAAAAAGTAACTTTTATATTTCAAATTTAACCCTTTTAACCCCTATTTAAAAACCCCGATCTCATCCTCATTTATTTAAAAACCCTTTTTTCTTTTTGAAAGAGGGAATAACCCCTTTCTATCAAAAAGTTGGGGGAACCCCACCTTTAACAGGGGAAAAACCCTTTTAAACTTTTAAACAAAATTTCAAACTTTTTAGGGATCCCAAGCAAAATACTTGGGCCCGCTTTCCCCAATTCTTTGGGCAAAAAAAATAAGGCCCCCCTTTTGACACCGTCTGAGGGAGGTGAAAATTTTAAAGAGGTGAGAGATCACAAATTTTTAAAAATTTTAAAAAACCATGCCTTTCCCCCCGCGACAGTTTTTGCCAGCTAACCGGGGTTTATCAAGGCTTTGAGGTTTCCCCCATTGAAAACTAGTACTTTGCTTTAGTTTTAAAGGGTCCCCCTTTAATAGGTTGGGGGTTTCCCCCAGACTTGAAAAAAGTTTGAAAGGGAGTTATTTCCCCCTTTCAGAAAAAAAAAAAAGGGTTTTAAAAGATGAGGATTAGATCAAAGGTTTTTAAATTTTGTGTTTTAGAGGTTAAGATTTTAAAATAATAAAAATTTTCGTTTTTAAGTGTTTTAATAATAGAGAACTGTTTTTGGGTTTTAAATTTGCCTATGGGAAAAAATAAATTTAGAATCACAAAAGCAGCACACAAGGGGCCTCTTTTTTTCACCTGCCTCTGCCCCCCCTTTTTAACTTCCCAAATTTTTTTTCTCCCCAATTTTGACCACAAACCGCCCTTTCCTTTCCACCTTCTTTCCCCTCCAAACCCACCGCTCCTTCCAAAAAATGGAGCCCCCCCTGAGGAAAACCCACAAAAACCCTTTAAACCTTTTTCGTTCCCCTTTTGACTCTCTTGTCCCCCTCCAAACCCTTTTTTCATTTGCTGCCCGACACAGCCAAAACCCTTTTTCAACCCACAACTCCACCACCCTTGAATCTGCGATCCTCTCACACACAAAAAGAACGGGGGAAAATCAACAGAAAACCATGGCACACAGATCTGACCAAACAGCTAAGGCAAGCTTCCAGAATTGCTCAACGCCGCTGGAAGAAAACCCGCTCCACCGATGACCTCACCTCATACAAACAATTGCTACATACATTTAAGTCCACACTCACCTCTGCCAAACAGGATTACTTCACCACTGTCATATCCTCTCTGTGTCACAACTCCAGACAACTTTTTAACATCTTCAACTCTCTCCTCCATTCACCAGCACCTCCTCCCCCATCTCTCCTATCAGTAGATGACTTAGCCACTCACTTTCTAAATAGGATCAATCTCATCATACAAAGCTTTACCCCACAGTCCACACAGCCTACCTCCACACCTGCATATCACTATTCCCCCTTAACTTGCTTTTCTACTGTCACTCATGACAACCTTTCCTCTCTGCTGTCCAAATCCAACCTTATTACCTGTAATCTTGACCCACTGCCATCCCACCTCATCCCAGACCTTAGTGCTGTTATCATCCCAGCCCTCGCCCATCTCTTCAACCTATTGTTAACCTTTGGCATCTTCCCTTCCTCCTTTAAACACACTACCATGTAAACCATCCTCAAGAAACCATCTCTTGACCCCTCCTGTCTGTCCAACTATTGTCCCATCTCACTGCTTCCATTTGCCTCTAAAATCTGTGAACAGCATGTCTATCTTCAACTGTCCTCTCGTCTCTCCACCAACTCTCTCCTTGACCCACTGCGATCGGGCTTCCGACTCCACTTCTCTACTCAAATCGCCCTAACCAAAGTCACCAACAACCTCATAACTGCCAAAACCTCACGCCATTACCTCCTAAACCGATCCTCTGCCTTTGACTCCATCGACCATTTACTCCTGTTGCAAATCCTCTCATCCTTCGGCATCAAGACTTGGCCCTTTCCTGGATCTCCTCATACCTCACTGATCTGTCATTCAGCATTTCTCATTCTCACACCACCTCCACCTGTGCCTCCCCCATAGTCTGGAACTCACTACCCCAACACATCAGACTCTTGTCCACTTTCACTAGCCTCAAAAGTAACCTGAAAAGCCATCTCTTCAGCATTGCCTGTAACTTTCAATAACCCCATTGCTACTACTCCACCCCACAAACATGTCTCTCCCCACCTTCCTTGTAGACTGTTAATCCTCGCAGGCAGGGCCCTCTCTTCCTCTGTACCAATTGTTAGCTATTTAGCGTCATCATTGTACTTATCTAACCTATGTTATGTACAGCACTCTGGGGGCGTGGCCTAGCTATGGTGGTGTGAGGACGCGTGTCCGGGAGCTCCTCGTACCTCGTTATCTGCTCCGGCGATATTCAACTTTAAGAAGATGGGAAAGACCTCAAAGAAGCAGCGCTCTAAGTCGGTCCAGCGATCCGGTACCACGCAGGAGGATCTGAACCACTTCTTCTCCCCGCCGCAGCCGCTTACTTTGTCTGATGCAGGAGACACAGTGGGCCTCCAAGATGGCCGCCGCATCGTGGCAGCACAGCCCGCTTCCTCGGCGGAGGGAGCCGTGGGGGGCGCTCACAGCCTGCAGCCCCTGCCAGCACGGAGTGCAGCTTCTCCTCGGAGGTCCCGCACTAGAGCCTTCCTGCTGGGGGAATCCCCCGAAGGTCCTCCGCTTCAGCAGCACGCTGACTCTTTGCCCCGGGGCGCGCACCAGGTGAGCCGAATCCGGGCTCCTGAGGAGTCTCTCTCCTACAACGCCGGTGATACCCCGTGGGACACAGCGCATTGTGAGACCGGCGCCGTGGACCAGATAAGTACCGAGGGAATGGACTCTAATGGGTATCCTCCTGGCTCTCCCAAATCTCCGGTCCTGGGCCACACACCAGGGGCAGCTTCACAGAAGTCCCTACTCCATGGGGTATCTCTCTCCTGGCCAGGAGGACATATTGCCCACCCCCATGCAGCAAGGAGGCCCCCTACAGCCTCCCCAAAGCCCCGTTGCGGGCAGATCTCATTCCCCCGCAAGTGAGCTGCACAAGGCCCCAGGGGGTCCTCAAGAGGTCACTCTTCCCTTATCATATGCACTGCAGTGCTATGACACAAGACCTCCATATCCTCCTGTGGCCGCTCCCACCAAGGATTCCAGGGGCTCTTTCTCCCCCATCAAAGTCGTCTCACCATCACATTCACCGTCATGGTCGACGGGATCGTCTTGGGACACATCTCCAAATCAAGCCCCAAACGCTCTACAGGTATGCGTTCTGCAGAGTCCTCAGCAGCAGCGCTCAACATCCTTTGAACAGCTGTCTCGTTCTTTGGTACCTACTACAGCATGTCCTCATAATGCAGCCAGTTTAAATGGTATCCCGTCAGTTTTTGCTTTCTCTCCACATCAACCGATGCAGAGCTTTGCCTCCTTCCCATTGTCTGGGATGGCGGGATTGTCTGAAGAAGATAGGCCGGCCACACTGGCAGATATGAGGCAGCTAATGCAATCTATACCTTCTAGGGCGGACATGGCTTCTCTTGCAAAGCAAGTGGTGGAAGAGTGTAAACAGGAATTCTCGGCCTTCCGTGTTGAGTTAGCATCACTGAGCTCCAATATAGAAGGACTTGACCAATCTCAAGCACAGACCTCCTCCACCTTGGTCTCTCTGAAAGCCGAAGTGGCTCAGCATTCGGCATAAATCTTCTCTCTACAACAACACCTAGACGACGTAGAAAATCGTAGCAGGCGGAACAATCTGCGTGTCCAGGGGCTTCCTGAATCCATACCGAATGCCGATCTCTTCAGAGTTCTCACCGAAATTTTCAACAACCTGCTGGGACGACCTGCTACAGCTCATATTGAGATCGATAGAGCTCATCGGGCCTTAAGGCCACCCAACCCGGAGGATCCCGGGCCTCGCGATGTGATCTGCCGGATCCATTATTTTACCATGAAAGAGGATATCCTCTATGGAACCAGAAAGAGAAAATCTGTGACCTATCGAAATGCCCCTCTTAGAATCCTGCAGGACTTGTTCAAACTCACACTGGCGCAGAGGTCTGCATTGAAACCAATCCTGGACGTTCTTAGGGACAGGAATGTCCCCTTCTACTGGGGTTACCCCTTCGCGCTTCATATCCGTATGGACCAACGTACTCTCATAATTCGCTCATCAAAGGACATTCCTGCTGTGCTTCAGGCGCTCAAGCTTCAGGATCTCCCGCTTCCGGAATGGCCATCTCTGTCGTCTCTATCCTCCAACTTGAACCAGCGGAAAAGAGCTCCGCCTATCGTCACCTCGTCTCCTGTGGATGTTCCGCCTAGTGAGCGGGGTCGCAGACACTCCCGTCCGCGGGATCAGGGACACTCCATCCTCTCAAGTCCTACTGCCCACTCGCCTTCCTCATTGGTGGGATGCTGAGAGGAGTATGACCGGACTCTTTGCGGTTCTCCCGGTTGAAACTCTCTACTTGTCTTACTCTGGTGGACATTGCTCTTCCTTTTTTTGAGGTTTTTCCCAGCACGATTTTCTTCTGTTAGATGTCGGATATAGTCAGATTTGTTGATAGATGTACTGCTCCCATGCCTATGCAATTCCACTTTCCCCCAGTAGGTGGAACTCCTGCACCGGACTTCTGTTACACTTGCAGTAATCCATCTTTTTTGGAGTTACATCCCAGGCCCGTGTTGTCTGCTTTTGGGTTTTGTTCTTTGTTGTTCTGTTGGTTTTGTCTTACGTATTAGTCTTGTGTTTTTTCTTTGGGTGTCTCCCCTCTCCTTTGTTTATCTCCCCCCCCCTCTTTTTTTTTTCTTTCTCTCTTTCGCTCTTCTTCTCCACCCTTCTCTACTAGGCCTGAGACGGTGGTCCTTTATCGATTCAAGTGTGGTCTGACTTCATTACCTGGGCGCGTCTCATGGCGACACTCAACATCGCATCCTTCAATGCGAAGGGCCTGAACAGTCCTGAGAAACGGGCGCAGGTACTACATCATTTTCATCGTCGTAAGACCGACATTGTCTGTTTCCAGGAAACGCACTTCAAGGTAGGCTGCGCTCCACTTATCAAACACAGACATTACACATCGTGGCACTTTGCAGACTTCTCCAAGTCCAGATCCAGGGGAGTGGCCATAGCAATTCACCGTTCGGTGGCTCACCAGGTAATCTCCTGTACCATTGATCTGGAGGCCCGATTCATTATTTTGGTTTCAATAGAGGGCCGGGTGTTTACTGTAATAAACGCCTATGCACCAAACACTGCCCACCTTTTTTGAAAATTTCACTGACAAAGCTATTCCGCTGGCCCGGGGGACTGTGATGCTCTGTGGGGACTTCAACATCACTCTGGACCCTACATTAGACAACTCCTCGGGGAAGTCCGCAGTCTCGTATTCCATTATCAAAAGAGTGAAAAGAACGTTTCTCCAATTGCAGCTTTGTGATGCATGGAGAATTCCGTATCTCTCTGATAGAGACTACTCTTTTTACTCCACTTCCCATGGGTCTTACAGTCACCTGGACTATATCATGGTTCAGCACTCAGCTCTCCCTCTGTTGTCAGGAGCCTCCATTGGGAACATTTTGTGGTCAGACCACGTGCCGGTGTTTTATTCTCTCCAGCTTCCTACAGTACAGCGACCCATGTGGAATTGGAAATTAAATGAGTCTTTGTTGTCTGATTCCCTCTGTACAACGGAAGTGGGAAGAATTATCTCTCAGTTTCAGGAGGAGCATGCTGGGGATTCGTCTTCACCAGCGGTGCAGTGGGAGGCCCTTAAATGTGTAGTGAGGGGGGGTATTAATCAAACATGGATCCAAACTGAAACGGGCGAGAGCAGCAGCTCTTACTTCAGCACTTTCTAAAGTTCATCAGTTGGAACTGGTTCACAAACATGCTCTTTCCTCCTCTGTACTCCGAGCTTTGCAAGATGCCCGGTTGTCGGTTAAGAAGCTTCTTGTAGCCTCTTGGGGCAGTATGCTGCAGCATTGCCGAGGTAGATTTTACGAGTATGGCAACAAATGTGGCCGAATGTTGGCTAGGGCCCTCAGCTCTCGTGTAGCACAATCCCACATCCCTGCGATCAAGACTCATGCCAATGCTGTTGTACACTGTACCAGGGATATTGCTGTGACTTTCCAAGCCTATTATTCTAAATTATATAACCTCCCTTCCCCTTCTGACTCCCAACTGGAGCACACTTTCCCTCATCATTCTCTTTTTGCTAAAATCTCGCCATCAATTTCCCAATCACTAGATGAGCCTTTTTTTCGTTACAGGAGCTGGAGCTGGTCATTAGGGATCTTCCGGGGGGTAAAAGCCCTGGACCTGACGGCTTCACAGCCAAATTTTTCAAAACTTTTCCAGACCAACGGGTCCCTATACTATTGCGGGCATTTAACACCATCTCTCCTGAGGCCCCTTTTCCGCCTCAGGCGACTTTGGCACATTTTGCAGTGATTCCCAAGCCAGGAAAGGATCCTCGGATTTGTAGCAGTTACCGTCCTATATCCTTGCTAAATGTTGACATTAAAATGTATGCCAAATTGATAGCTAATCGGCTCAATCATTTTCTTGGTTCTCTTGTGCATCCGGACCAGGTAGGTTTTGTGCCGGGGAGGGAGGCACGAGACAACACCATCAAAACAATAGATGTTATTCATCATGCTCAATCTCGCAATCTCCCTTTGATGATCCTGTCGCTTGATGCAGAGAAGGCCTTCGACAGGATATTGTGGCCTTCTCTCCATCAAACCTTGGCTCACATTGGCTTGGGTCATACTCTTCTTTCCAAAATTGCTGCCCTCTATGTGTCTCCTTTTGCTTGTGTAAAGGTCAACGGCTCCCTTTCTGACCCATTCTCCATCTTCAATGGGACATGGCAGGGTTGTCCCCTGTCCCCGCTGTTGTACATATTGATCATGGAGAACTTGTTGGCCGCTATTAGAGCGAACTCGGACATTAAGGGGATTAGCACTGGAGCGCATGAATACAAATGTTCAGCATGTGCTGGTGACCTTCTGGTCTATGTTTCCCAGCCTCATATCTCACTCCCGGCCCTGATGGAGGTGATACAACAGCCTTGACTGAGCCAAAAAGTAACTCCAATGGACTACTAAGCAGTGGAAGAAAGTCTTATGAACCGATGAATCAAAATCTGACATCAATGATGCACAAGTAGGTGAAAAAAATGGTTCTTTAGGGCCACACGTATGAAAACTATCTAGGTCTAAAACTCCCTTTGTTGCCCATAGCAACCAATCAGAGCAGCTGTTTCATTTTTCCAGAGCACTATATGAAATGAAAGGGGCACTCTGATTGGTTGCTATGGGTAACAAAGTAAGTTTTAGACAGTTTTCATACATGTGTCCCTTAGTGTGCAACATCAACTTTAAAACATGAAGCAGGAAGCATGGTGATCTGGGGCTCTTTTGCTAGATACAGAGTTGGCAACTTGCACACAGGCACTGGCACACTAGACAATAAGGGCTACCACAACATTTTAATGCATCATGCAATTCCTTCACCTCTACGTCTGCTTAGTCAGGGGTTCATATTACATCAAGACAATGATCCAAAACATACATTCTAGTTTAGGTTACAACTACATAAGAAGACAAGAGGAAGTTAGTAGGCTTTGAAGAATAGAATGATCTGCACTCCATTCAATTTGTTTGAGACAAATTAGATATAAAGGTAAAAGCACAGCAACTTTTAAGTGCAGCTCATTTGGAGAAACTTCTACAACATTGTTGGGAAGAAATTTCTGAAAAGATGCCTATATTTTTTAAAGTTCTTATGTCAGCTAGAGGTAGTTACTTTGAAGAGCCAAACATTTGGATTCAATCAAAGGCAATCCATTAATTTTATTAATCTTAACTTGTTTTTAAACTGATAAAAGATGTGTCGTAAATATGTTGACCTTTAGGGGAACATGTATGAATGGAGGTGCGTTGAAGCTGCCATTTTCGCGTGTTTTCCAGTCTAAACTGCGCCTGATGTATGCCGGTGGGCGAGGTGCGCTCATAAATGTGGTCTAAAGTTCAAAGCCTCCAGCTCAGACAGACCACATTGAAATAGGTCTGCCAGTTGGAGCTGTAATGTGCCTCACTTTGCCGACCCGCACTCATACATGCATTGAAGTTTCCGAAGGTGGTGTGTCCTGCACCAGAACGCCCACAGAATGCCCCTTCATGTTAGCCATGTGGCGAAGCTTTCGACTAATGCACCTAACACAAAGGGTAGGTACATCCAAACGTGGAGCTGGCACAGTGAGGCACATTATACATCAGAAAAGAAGTGAAAAGTCCGATCATACATATTCCCCTTAGTGTGTGTATTACAAAACTACTGTGGTCTGGACCTAACGTTTGGACCCCAAAACACTTTTACTCTTACCAGCCTATGCTGGGTCCGGCTTCCTGAGGTCAGCCACTGGCTTGCCTCAAGCCTCGGAGGTAAGAGTCATCCCTCAGCTCTTCTACTGCTCCAGTACCAGGTAGCAATTCACACCTCCCTGATATCCTGAAGGATATCACGGGCAGTGTCCTCTCTCCCTCTGTACCAGTTGTTAGTTATTTATTATCACTTTGTAATTGTTTAACCAATGTTATTTATGTAACCACCTCGAATTTACAGTGCCCTGGAACCAAGGGCGCTCTAAAATAAATAATAATAAATTATAATAACAACAACAATAATAATAGCAATAATAACAGACTTTTAACAGGCCCAAAAAAACCCGTCCTGGAATCCTGAGTCAGATGATCAGGTCAGCAGCTCTCCTAATAACCACCTGTGTCATTAACTCATGGTCCCCATTGTCAAGCTGCTGGCTTACCTTACTGACAGTCAGCAACTTGGCATCCCATAACTTACAGATCACCTGCTGTATAGCACTCTGTCATTACCAACAAAGGATATATAACAAAGTATTGAGATGAACTTTTGTTATTGACCAAATACTTATTTTCCACCATAATTTGCAAATAAATTCTTTCCAAATCAGACAATGTGATTTTCAGGATTTGTTTTCACATTTTGACTCTCATAGTTGAGGTGTATCTATTATGTACAATAAAGGCCTTTTTTAGTGGGTGAACTGACTATATAATGTTAGGGTGAAAAGGGTTAATAAGAAATTAAGGGATATGATATGTAACTATGTGATGTTAACCTTTTTAATTTGTTATTTGCTCAAGATGTAGTTTCGAATAAACACCGATAATAATGACTCTTAATAATGACAATTAAGTATTGATTGTACCTGTAATAAAGTATTGATTTTTACCTTTAATACCAGGCAGGGATATCACCTATGTGACAGACTTTTTATAGGACCTTGTATAAGATGACATATGATATTTGTGTAATGCTTATACAAGATAGAGGAACACCCTCAATCAGGAGGTATAAATATATGGTGATTCTATGAATAAAGTGTGCTTCTTGGTTCAGATACTTGCTGTGTCTGTTTCATTGAACGCATTGTCGGTCCCGGCTTATTCATCTATCTAATCTGGCTACCATCCAATATACCTAGAAGGTCCCTTTGAAAGACCACCCTAACAATGCTGGCTGACTAAGTACTTTTTTTCCCACTTTATATTGTGTATTCTGATACCTTTACTTCCATCTCTGAGCACTTATATCAGAAAACGGAGCCGTGTGGATGGCATTCAGAAGCTGATAAAACTGGTCATTCAAAGCTGTGTGGTGAGCAATGTTTGGGGCAACCCCATTGACCCAGCTAAGCAGAATGTACCCTATGTAACAGCACAAACTGCACACCTTATTGTAATAGGTCTGTCATTGTAACCAGTTATCTTAGCCAGGGGAAATTTGTTTTAATGTAATCTCTTCCTTACACCAGGTTGAAAATATGAAAATCTTGGTTAATGGAAAAGAAATGAATTACAAGAAAATAATACAAATCAGCATTTCTACAGTATCAGTAACTTTCCAATACTTTCTTATTAAATTTAACAAATAAAAATGCATGGCATATTGCAAAATGACAATAAAATGGTTCACAAGTAAGGATTAGTAATAAAAATAAGAGAAAAATGAAACGGGATGAGCATTTTCACAGATTACAAATTGTGGTTTTATCCAATATATCATATAAATACATGCTTTAATTAACTATTTTATAACTAGCATTCTTCATTTTATTCATTGGAGAGCTCTTTAAGGAATAATTTGGTGTTTTAGCAAAGGACAAATTGGGCCACAGTAAAATGTAACACATACAAATTAAAGCTGTATATCTCAGTAGGATAGTTTTATTGTAGCCTAATGTGAGGACAGCAAGCAATGTAGCCATCAAAATGAGTAATTCCTAGAAAACATGCAGCAGTTTATCTGGTTATACTGCAGGGACCGTGTATATTTGAAAGGAAAGGTGGGAATTGAATCATAGAACATTTTCAATAAATGTATTTTGCTTCTAAGAATAAAAGGAACCTACTAGAAGCAGTGTTTTATGCACATTATTCTTTTACAATTTTGTCATGGCTGCAACTGTTTTGTAATAGATGTTTATTGTGTATATGTTCCTAGGTAGAGTCATGCTTCATGGCAATATCAAAATTTGCTTTGCTTTCAACATCTACTGCTTCATTTCCACAAAACATTAAGGTATTTCTTTCAAAATTATATACAATAACCGTAATTAGTAATGTCCAAGCCCGAGATGGTGACTAGTACAAAATGCATCCAGCTAAACGGTTTTCTCACTACAATGATTAGCTTTTAACATGTAGGGAAGGGAAAATGAAGACTGTTACCAAATACCTTGTTGGTTTTTTGTGGCATTGGTCAGGAGATAAAGAGAATTTTTTCATCTTTTACAGCACACAAGTTTATCTAGTTAAAGACGACCAATCTCTGCTGTTAAGTAACCTGTTGAGTCTCTGTAACGGCTGAGGTAGTAGATCTTCTAGACCACCAAAAGTGGTGGCATAAGCCATACCAGGGAGCGGGGTCTAAGTATGTCCCAGTGTTCACTAGAACCTACAGCAAGGCAGGTTGGGCTTGCTGCGGCTGCAGTCGCTACTCATGATGTGACTTGCTTGCAGTGGCAGCCAGGATGTAGCATGCTACAGAATTGTCAAGCAGGCTCATATTCAGAAACAGGCAAGAAGGTCAGAATCAGCGGCAAACGTTTGTGGTCAAGAGACAGAGGCAACGGTTAGGGTACATGGAATAGCAGGATATAGACTTTCTCGCTAGGCACAAGGAAGAGGTAGAGTTAAATAGGGTCAATGTCCGGTGACAGACAATCAATGGAGTGCTGACCCTTTACATTAAACAGAGCCGGCGCGTGCACCCTAAAGAGTGGGGTTGCGCCCGCCAGCCGGCAGAGACTATGCAGGGAGCACAGAGAGGTAAGTTACTGTGGCTGAGAACCGGACTGTGAGTGCGCCCACGGTCCGATATGCGGGTCGAGGCGCCCTTCACAGCAGAGGCACAGGTGCATCCATGACCTGGTGTGTGGGTCACGGGGGTGCCCGTGACAGTCTCTAGTAGTTGACTTTGTTTTCTTAACTAAATTAGAAGCTTTAGAGCTCTGTAGTCTTGTATAGTACACTACAGTTGAAACCAGAAGTTTACATACATTATGTAAAAAGACACATAGGCATATTTTTCTCGTTATCTGACATGAAGTCAGAATAAACCTTACTCGTTTTAGGTCAATTAGGATTACAAAAATTATTTATATTTACCAATATAAATAATGAGAGAGAACATTTTTAAGGCACTTTTATTACTATCTGAAAGTCAAAAGTTTACATACACTAGGATTACTATGCCTTTAAACAGTTTGGAATAGGCCATATGATGATGTCATGGAAAGGTTTATTGGGAACATCAGAGTTAATTAGAGACACACCTGTGGATGTATTTTAATTTACACCAGAAACATACTGCTTCTGTGTGTAACATCATGGGAAAGTCTGAAAGAAATCATCATAGATGATCAGGAAGAGAATGTGGACATGCACAAGTCTGGATCAATCATGGTTGCAATTTTCCAGAAAACCTAAGGTGCCTTTGTTCATCCAGTGCAAACAATTATAACGAAAGTACAAACAAGATTAGAATTACAGCATCATACTGCTCAGGAGAATGAGACGGGGTTCTGTGTCTCAGAGTAACGTGCATAGTCCAACATGTGCATATCAACCCAAGAACAAATGCAAAAGACCTTGTGAAGATGCTGGCAGAAGCTGGTAAGATTGTGTTATTACCAAAATTAAACGAGAACTGTATCGACATTGGCTGAAAGGCCACTCTGCCAGGGCGAAGCCATTATTTCAAAAGAAACATCTAAAAGCCAAATTTATGTTTCCAAATGTACACAGGAACAAAGACTTACATTTTTGGAGACATGTCGTGTGTTCTGACAAAACGAAAATTTAACAGTTTGGCCATAATGACTAGTGATGAGCGATTACGTTGACTACGCACTGGTCGATAGTCCGGATATCAGCAATTATCAAGACGATTTCCGATAGTCGATAATAGATAATCGCTATGGCCCATTAAGTCTATGGGGAAACAACAACACATCATTCTAACACCCAAAACAGGGCTGAGAAGCTGGAATTAACATCCACAACATGTCAAATGGATACATGCACATCTTGGCAACACACTTAGGTTAGTAAAAGCCACAGAAAAAGTCACAGACCATTCACTATCCCTGTCTTGTACCACAGCATTGACCCTTAAACCTGCATGACCCACAAATTAAAAAGTGCCAGGAAGCAGATGATTTGAAACCATCATTTTACTTTGAACTGTACATTGAATATTCCCTGTTCTGGAACGCAGCATGAGCCCCAAACCTGCATGACCCCCAGATTTAAAAAGATGTGGCCGTACAGAAGGAGTCTTTCAGTCCACCATTTTAAGTTGAACTGGACATTGACCTATATCGTCCTGTAACTGCAGAAGTGACCATTAAACCTGTCTGACCCACAGATTAAAAGTGCCGAAATGAGAGTCTTTACAACCACCATTATAGTTGACTAGAGGGACATTGATTATACGTGGTTCAGTACCACAGTATGACCATTTAAACCTGACCTGACCCACAGATAATAAGTGCCGAAAAAGGAAGTCCATTGAACCACCGTTTTAGTTGTACTGGACATTGACTTATATCTGTCCTGTACCGTCTGAATGGACCATTAAACCTGTCTGACCACAGATTAAAAGTGCCATAAAAAGGAGTCTTTTTGAACCACCATTTTTAGTTGAAGTGGGACATTGACTATATCTGTCCTGTATCGCAGTATAACCATTAAACCTGCTGACCCCCAGATTAAAAAGTGCCGGAAAAAGAGTCTTTGAACCACCATTTTAGTTGAACGGACATTGACTATAATCTGTCCTTACCGTAGTATGACGCATTAAACCTGTCTGACCCCCAGATTAAAATGTGCCAGAAAAAAGGAAGTCCCTTTGAACCACATTTAAGTTGAACTTGACATTGACTATACTGTCCTGGGCCACAGCATGAGCCCCAAACTTCATGACCCCAGATTTGAAAAAGTGCCGCAAAAAGTAGTCTTTGACCCACCGATTTTAGTTGAACTGGACATTCTGACTATTTCTGTCCTGACAGCAGAATGACCATTAAACCTTTTTGACCCAACGAGATTAAAAAGAGCTGGAAAAAGAGAGTCTTTGAAACCATATTTAGTTGAACTGAGACATAGACTAAATCTGTCCTGTACCGCAGAATGACCATTAAACCTGTTCTGACCCACAGATTAAAAAGTGCCGGAAAAAGAGAGTCCTTTGACCACCATTTTAGTTGAACTGGACATTGACTACATGCTGTCCTGTACCGTAGTATGACCATTAAAGCCTGTCCTTACCCCCAGATTAAAAAGGCCGGAAAAAAGTGAGTCTTTGAAAACCACCATTTTAGTTGAACTGGACATTGACTATACCTGTCCTGGGCCACAGCATGAGCCCCAAACCTGCAGAAACCCCAGATTTAAAAGTGGCCGAAAAAGGAGTCCTTTCAACCACCATTTTATTTCAACGTGACATTGAATATACCTTGTCCTGAGCCACATCATGAGCCCCAAACCCGCATGACCCCCAGATTTTTTAAAAGTGCGCAAAAAGGAGTCATTGAACTACCATTTTAGTTGGACTGACATGACTAAATCTGTCCTGTACCCGCAGAATGACCATTAAACCTGTCTGATCACATAATAAAAAGTGCCCACAAAAAGGAGTCTTTGAACCACCATTTTAGCATTTCAACGGACATTGAATATACACTGTCCTGGGCCACAGCATGAGCCCAAACCTGCAAGACCCCCAGAATTTAAAAAGTCCGCAAAAAGAGTCTTTGAATCACCATTTTAGTTGAACTGGACATTGACTATATCTGTCCCTGTACCGCAGAATGACATTAAACCCTGTCTGACCCACCAGATTAAAAAGTGCCGAAAAAAGGCAGTCTTTGAACCATCGATTAGTCTGAACTGGACATTGACTATATTCCTGTCCTTGTACCGCAGAATTACCAATTAAACTGTCCTGACCCACAGATTAAAAAGAGCCAGAAAAAGGAGTCTATGAACCATCCATTTTAAGTGACTGGACATTGAACTTATTCTGGAACCTATTAAACCGTAGTATAAAGACACAATTAAGCCTGTACTGACCCACCAGATTAAACCTGGCCGGAAAACAGGGTTCCTCTTGAACACCATTTTAGTTGAACTGGACATTGACTATACCTGCCTGGGCCACAGCATAGAGCCCCAAAACTGCTTGACCCCAGATTAAAAAGTGCCTGGAAAAAGGAGTCTTCACCATCATTTAGTTGAACTGGACATTGACTATATCTGCCTGTACCACAGAATACCATCTAAACCTGTCTGATTAACAGATTAAAAAGTGCCGGAAAAAGGAGTCTGTTGAACCACATTTTAAAGTGTGAACTGGACAATGACTATACTGTCCTGACCGCAGAATGACCATTAAACCAGTTCTGTACCCACAGATAAAAATGGTGCCGAAAAAGGAGTCATTTGATTCACACACTCTCTAAGTTTCACTCATATCCACTCTCTCTCCTCTAATCTCTACCAAACACGAGCCTCGGGGGCGAGATACAGTTAACCGGGGAGGCATATCGCGCTCCTCGCTCAGAATAGCAAAAGGGAGGCCTTCTAGACTTTCTGGTTCAAACTATATGCAGAGTACACTCTCTCTCTATATATCTACTTACATCTAAATATTCTACACACACACACACACACACTCACACACACTCTGCACCATCCTCTAAAACCTGACTCAGACCCCACTAGGATTAAAAAGTGCACGCAAAGAAAGGAAGTCTTTGAACCACCATTTTAGTTGAACTGGGACATTGACGATACCAGTCCTGGCCACAGCATGAGCCCCAAACCTCATGACCCCCACATTTAAAAGTGCCGGAACAAAGGAGTCTTTCAACCACCATTTTAGTTTCACAATCGACATTGAATATACTCTGTCCAGCCACAGCATGAGCCCCAAACCTGCATGACCCCAGAATAAAAAAGTGCCGCAAAAAGGAGTCTTTGAACCACCATTTTAGTTGAACTGGACATGACTATATCTGTCCTGTACCGCAGAATAGCCATTAAACCTGTCTGAGCCACGAATCTAAAAAGTGCCGAAAAGGAGTCTTTTGAACCACATTTTAGTTGAACTGGACAATGACTATATCGTCCCTGAACTGGCAAGAATGACCATTAAACCTGTCCTGACCCACAGATTAAAAAAGTCGCTGGAAAAGGAGTCTTTGACCACCATTTTAGTTGAACTTGGACATTGACTTTACCTGTCCCTGGCCACAGCATGAGCCCCAACCAATGCATGACCCCCACCTTAAAAGTGCCGTAAAAAGGAGTCTTCAACCACCATTTAGTTTCAACGGACATTGAATATACCTGTCCTGGGCCACAGCATGAGCCTCCAAACCTGCATGACCCCCACAGATATACAAAAGTTGCCGTGAAACAAAGTAGTCTTTCAACCACCATTTTAGTTTCAACGGACCATTGAATATACCTGTCCTTGGCCCACAGCATGAGCCCCAAACCTGAATGACCACCAGATTTTAAAAGTGCAGCGAAAAGGAGTTCTTTGAACACCATTTTAGTTAACTGAACATTGACTATATCTGTCCTGGACCGCAGAATAAAAAATTAACCTGTCTGATCACAGATTAAAAAGTGCCACAAAAGGAGTCTTTGAAACCACCATTTTAGTTTGAAACAACAGACATTGAATATTCCTGTTCCTGGGCCACAGCATGAGCCCCAAACCTGCATGTCCCCCCAGATTTAAAAAGTGCCGGGAAAAAGGAGACCTTTCAACCACCAGTTTTAAGTTTATTTCAACGGACAATTGAATAGTACCTGTCCTGGCCCACAGCATGAGCCGCAACTGAATGACCCCAGATTTACAAAGAGCCTGCGAAAAGGAGTCCTTTGAACACCCATTTTAGTTGAACTGACATTAACTATATCTGTCCAGTACCGCAGAATGACCATTAAACCTGTCCCTAACCCACAGAATAAAAAGTGCAGCAAAAAGGAGACTTTGGAACCACATTTTAGTTGAACTGGACATTGTCTATATCTGTCCTGTACCGCAGAATTACTATTAAACCTGTTTTGACCCACAAGATTAAAAAGTGCCTGAAAGAGGAGTCTTTGAACCACCATTTAGTTGAACTGGACTTTGACTATATCTGTCCTGTAACTACAGTATGATGCAATTTAAACCTGTCTGACCCCAGATTAAAAAGTGCCGCAAAAGTAGTCTTTGAACCACCATTTAGTTGAACAGGACATTGACTATATCTGTCCCTGTACCGCAGAAACCATTCAACCTGTCTGACCCTCAGATTAAAAAGTGCCAGAAAAAAAAAAAGGAGTCTTTGAACCACCATTTTAGTTGAACGGGACATTGACAAATATCTGTCCTAGTACCGGCAGAAAGACCATTAAAACTGTCTGACCCACAGATTAAAAAGTGTCAGAAAAAAGGAGATCTTTGGAACCACCATTTAGTTGAACTGTACATTGACTATATCGTCTGTACCGCAGAATGACCATTAAACCTGTCTGACCCACAGATTAAAAAGTGCCGTGAAAAAAGATTCCTTATGAACACCATTTTAGTTGAACTGGACATTGACTATATCTGTTCCTGAACGCGCAGAATGACCATTAAACCTTTGAACCACAGATTAAAAGTGCCATAAAGAGGAGTCCATTGAACCAACCATTTAGTTTGGAACTGTACAAATGACTATATCTGTCCTGTAACTCAAGTATACCATTAAACCTGTCTGACCCCCAATTAAAAAGTGCCGCAAAAAGGAGTCTTTGAACCACATTTAACTTGAACTGGACATTTACTATACCTGTTTCTGGGCCACAGTCATGAGCCCCAAACCAGCATGACCCCCACATTATAAAAAGTGTGCCGAGTGGCAAACAACAGTGAGTTCTTTCACCACCATTTAGTTCAACGGACATTGAATAAACTTTTGTCCCGTGACACAGCATGAGCCCAAACCAGAATGACCCCCAATTTAAAAAGTGCCGCGTACAAGATCTTAGAACCACCATTTATAGTTGAACTGGACATTGACTATATCTTCCTGAACCGCAGAAGAACAATAACCCTGTTTCCTTATCCACAGATAAAAAAGGGCAACAAAATGGATTCTTTGAACCACCATTTTAGTTTCAAACGACATTGAATATACCTTCCCTTGGCCACAGCATGAGCCCCCAAAACCTGCATGACCCCCCAGATTTCAAAAGGCCGTAAAAAGGATCAATGACCACCATATTAGTTGAACTGGACTTTGAATATACCTTTCCTGGTCCACAGCATGAGCCCCAAACCTGCATGACCCCCAATTTAAAAATGCGCTAAACGGAGTCTTTGAACCACCATTTAGTTGAACAGGACATTGACTATATCTGTCCTTGTTACCTGCAAATGAACCATTAAACCTGTCTAGACCCACAGAATTAAAAAAGTGCCGGAAAAGGGAGTCTGTGAACCCCATTTAGATGAAGCTGGACATTGTACTATACTGTCCCCTGTACCGCAGAATGACCATTAAACCTGTCCTGACCCACAGAATTAAATAGTGCTACAAAGATTCCTCATTGAACCACCATTTTAGTTGAAACTGGACATTGACTATATCTGTCCTGTACCGCAGAATGACCATTAAACCTGTCTGACCCGCAGATTAAATAGTGCCGGACAAAGGAGTCTTGAACCACTCAATTAGATGAACTGGACATTGACTATACCTGGTCCAGGGCACATGCATAGCCCCAAACCTGTTTTGATTCCAAGATCACAAAGTGCACATCTATTTTGTACAGTGACTGTCATTTAGAATTTATTTGTGGTAACTGACATTTGTTTACAGAATTCCTTAGGGAAGTTTTATTTATTGTTTTACAGTATACCATTTTGCGTTTTTTCAAGTGTGATAACATACAACATACACCCCTCCTGCAGTGTTTTAAAGGATAATTTTTTTTTACACATTAGATGTGGTTTATTCATCGCACACCCCGATAATACTACAAAATGTCCTAATCAGCCAAACACTTCTTAGTTGAGACTGAGACTGATTCCGCAATCAATCATGGTTTTCATTTTTTTTCTCAATCCTCTTCATTCATTAGGGACAGACTCCCCTGGAGATCAAATGATGCGACCCCCAATAATGACTCCCAGCCCCAAAAATTTAATCCACAAATTGTGCAATTTGTTTCAGCCCTTGACCCCTTTATGTAAGATACTTAACCTCACAGAAAATCATCCTTTTTCAAAATCGATGTTTTAGAGAATTTGAAGCTCTCCAGATTGCCCCTAATGGGTGAGAGCCAGTGCTGCCCATCAGGAATCTGATAACATGAGACCAGCGCCAGACTACAGATGGTGCGGTTAGAGACCAGGCTAGCGTCTGTCATCTAATAACACCGCAGTTCAGCAGCCTGGCCGGAGTTTCAGTGGGTGCGGTGAGAGCCCAGCTTGCTCCGTCATCTATTCACACGGTAAAAATGCCCTATAACGCAGCAACGAAAACAATCGTGCTGAAGCAGAGTGCGGAAGTGAAGGTGTGTGAGGTAATACCTCCCAGCCTTCCTCAGTAACACAGTCAAGAACATCTGGTAGCGCTTTGCCCCTCCTTATGAGTGCGGAACCAATTGATCTTCACTTGGAAATACTGTGGTTAACGCTCCTTTTCCACCAGGGTGCCCTTTTTCATGCATTCTTTTTTCTCATATTTACTCAACATTCTGGGAGGAAATTGGTCTCTGTACTTTGTTCTCTGTCCGTTGCTCCATACTCCATGTCCTCTGAATAACTACATCTGTCATATTTTCGGGTCCCCTGTACCTCCTTTTGGTTCAATTCATGGAATTTTTTACCCAGCTATTTTGTTTCATACAGTTTTTTAGTAGTTTTAATTTCTAGAAAACACATTGTTAAGTTAGATGGATGGAATCCCACCATGTCTTTGTTTCTCTTTTTTTAATTGTATTAAATAGGATGTCTCAATACAGGGAATTCTAGTTTCTATGTTAAAGATCTTGCAAAAACAGTCATTTTGCAATATTTGTCCAAAACAGTGTCCACATATTCTCTTTTTTCTGACAGCACATCACCCTTGAGCCACTCTACTTGACAATTGTGGAAGAACAAATTTCTGTTAGAAACCACAAATTTTTTTACAATAGGGGACTGTAGTCTGCTTGCATTTCACAGCAAAATGCCCCCAAAAATGCAAACATGACCATGATCCACTTTTGACCAATTGTGAAGAACAAATTTTTTGTTAAAAACAACATATTTGTTTAAAATAGGAACCTGTAGTATAGCCTGCACATGACACAGCAAAATGCCCCCAAAAATTCAAAACATAACCCCTATGAGCCACTTTTGACAATTGTGAAGAAACAAAAGTCTGTTAGAAACAACAATTTTTTTAGAAAAGGAACCTGTAGAATTGTCTGCATTCAAAGCAGCATGACCCAAAAAATTATAAAAATGACTTCTCAGCACTGTTAAAAATTTTAGGGAGAAATGCAACTTAGAAGCCCCATTTCTGTTCCAAAGGACCACGATATATTGCTGTATCACACAGCAAACATGACCCCAAAAAATTATAAAATATGACTTCTCAACCACGTAAAAAATTGTGAGGAGAAATGCCACTTAAGAGCCACATTTCTGTTCCAAAGGACCATAATTATAGCTGTATCTCACAGCAACATGACCCCAAAAAATTATAATATGACTTCTCAGCACTATTAAAAAATTGTGATGGAGAAAATGCCACTTAGAAGCCCATTTCTTTCCAAAGGACCATAATATAGCTGTATTCACAGCAACATGACCTCAAAACCATTGACAATGCGAAAAACTTCTAAAGATAAGTGAAGTAAATGGAATACGGTGTTGTCATGAAACCTTGCTGTCTTTTACAGTTCTCTCACAGCAAAACCAGCAAAATGAACTGTTGGGAAAAGAGAATAAAAATTGCAGTAAGAAATGATCATTTTAAAAAAAATTTTCAAGAGGACCATTTCTGTTTGAAAGAGGAATGTGAATAGACCGGCAACTAATCGTGACCTCGGCAATTGGGGCCACAACATCATCAGAGATCCATGCCTGATTCATCTGATGAAAGTCAAACGATCCACATTATCTGTGGAAAGCCAGATGCGTTTGTCTGTAATACTCCCCAGCTGTGCTGAAGGTCCGCTCAGATATGACGCTGGCTGCTGGGCAGGACAACACCTCTATGGTGGCGAGCGAGCTCGGGCCATTCGTCCATTTTGGATACCCAGAAGTCTATTGGGTCCGGAACACATACAAAAACATCGGTGTTTGAGACGCAGATAGCGTGCACCATGACTTAAGCTGGTCTCTGTGTGTTGGATGTGTGCCCTGCATTGCATGCGTTGGTGAGGTGGTAAATAAAGATTGCCAGAGGTCACCCATTAGGCTTCTGCCACCTTGCCTGCTGCTGCTGCTGCGCTACGGCCTACTTGGCACTCTACCTGCTGTCACGTCGCTGATGTTGTCCACCGTGACATTTTGAGGAACGTGAAGCAGACGCAACAGATGTCTCCAGTTGATCAATCAGCAAGGTCTCCATTTCCTGCATTTTACTCTCTATTTGGGTGGGTGGAAGGAACGTGCTGAGGTTTGTTTGTACCGGGGATGCGGGAGGGTGGCCACCAGTAACTGTTGTTCATTTTGATGGCCTTAATGCGAGGATCATGTTGGAGGAAATGGACATCCAAGCACTCATGTGAGAGTGAGAGCCTTGATTTCCCAAGCCTCTGGTCGAGGGCACTAGCAAACTGATCTTCCTCATCTTCCTCCTCCGCCTCAAATTCGCGCCAACCTCTTTCCAAGGCAGGGACGTCGTAACGTTCGGTGTCTAGGAATACCTCCTCCTCCTCCTCCACTTCCTCCAGCACAGCTGCAACACAGCCCTGACTTGCCTGAGATTATGCACCCTGAGAGCTGATGCGCTGCCTTGCACTAGCCCTGAACCCCGAACCACTGCCTCATGAAGACCGATAAAATTGAGAAACTGTCGGGCCTTGTGGATTCGACGGAGAGAAAGGCTCCGTGTCCGCATCTGTGTCCGTCTCCTCCTCCGTCGCTGGCGGGACCTGTTGTTACAGAGTGTCCAACGATCGTTCCAGAACTAAGATCACCACAATGCTTATGCTGACAAGGGCATCATCCGCACTGACCATTTTGGTGGCTTCTTCAAAACTGGCAGGATGGTGCAGAGCTCTTTCACCTGCCTCCACTCTCGGTGGCTCAACACCCCGAGGTCCGCACCGCTGCTTTTCAGGCCATGTGTCACTTCGTACTGCGTAATGGCATTGCGCTGCTCCCAACAATCCTGGAGCATGTGGAGGGGAATTCCACGTGTTGCCACGTCAACAATGAGACGGTTGACGGAGGCCCAGGGCCC
>JAODAL010029793.1:0-51006 GCA_025379985.1 Phyllomedusa bahiana
TATAACGGCAATTTTTTCATACTCCTGCTGCACGGAGCGGAGCGCCGAGATTTCTGTCGTGATCTTCTATCTGCTTCCTCGTATGTTCCGATCTTGCTTCACTTCGCCTCCGCTGGAGCATTTAGACCAAAATAAACCAGGTCTGCCTGTCGGAGCGCTGCACTGCGCCTCGCGTTGCCGACTCGCGATCGTACATGCCTTGGAGTTTTCGAGCGCGCCGCGTCCCACCCCGGAACGCCTACACTGCGCCCACACCGTGCCCATTGCCCACCCCTTCATGCGGGGCGCAGCTGAAAGTGGCGAACGCTGCGCCTAACACTGCATCCCTGCGTCTGACAGGGGGATTCGGGCCAGGAGGCGCAGTATACGCCAAAAAACAGGCGTAAAGCCCGTTCATACATGTCGCCCTAGGTGTGTACATGTGTGTATAAGCGCCTACACATGGAATTTTAGGAAAGGCCTGGATTGTGACAGAATCCTAATAATGGAACATGACCTCCCTTTTGAGATTAAGCCCATGTTGAACTATAGTATTAAGGGATGTGATCCAGAAGGCTTCTGTCTCTAAGTCTTTTTTCCAAATTGCCCCCTCTTTTTTGATTGAACACTCTTTCAATACCAAACACTTGTAATGTACTCAAATTGCCAGCAGGACAATCAATAAAATGCTTTGCTACATTTGATTTTACCCGTTCTTCTGAACTAGTGACATCTCTTAAGTGCTCCAGAAATCTAACTTTTAATTTCCTAATGGTGGACCTCACATACATTATGTGATACTATAGATCTTTTTTTGTTCACAATCTGAAAATCTTTTACAAGGAAATGCAAATCTGCACATTTTACACGGGTGGGATCCACATCTGAAAAAAC
Organism: Phyllomedusa bahiana; assembly: GCA_025379985.1. NCBI lineage: Eukaryota > Metazoa > Chordata > Amphibia > Anura > Hylidae > Phyllomedusa > Phyllomedusa bahiana. Next base: position 874 of record JAODAL010029793.1, read on the forward strand.
CTAAATGATGTAACCAGGTACTGAAGTCCCCCCGTGTACAAGAGGAAAAAACGTCACCCAAAGTTTTGGACCTTTTCGTAACGACTCTACATCCTTTAGCCAAAATTTCATTCATAATTTCATCATCCTTCAATAATGGTAAATACTTATAAACAATCTCTTTGATTTGTGAGAACTGTCTACTGTATTGTAATACCAAAAAAGGAGAAGAATTATGTGCTTCCCTACTACTATTTACCACAGTTCTCTTGTTTAATAAGGTCTAGATTTCTTGGCCACAATTTTAGACGCCCTGTCAAGTGCCCATCCGGGCTATCCTCTGTTTTTAAGACGTGTGCAAATCTGTACCCGTTCTGTCTCATACATGGTAGTATCACTACAATTCCGTTTTGCACGTACCATCTCCCCAACAGAAATAGCTCGGTGTGTATGTTGCAGATGATGACTTCTGAAATGTAAGGAAGTATTTCCTGCCATGGACTTTCTATATGTACATGTAGAAATAACTTCACCATGAGTACCCTGTAACTTTAAATCCAAAAAAGCAATAGTAGAAGATTGCACATGAGAAGTAAATGCAAGATTCAACAAATTCTGATGCAAATAATCCACAAAGTCCGGTACGGCAGACACATCGCTCCCCCTCCCCCACCCCAAATCAGGAGGATGTCATCGATGTATCTGCCGTACCAGACAATAGCGTCACCAAAGAGATTTTCATCCATGAAAACATACATTGTCTCCCACCACGACATTACCAAATTCGCCAGTGACGGCGAATACCTGGCTCCCATAGGGAGTCCCCTAAGCTTCAAAAATAATTTGTAATCAAAGGAAAAGAAATTGTGAGTCAAAACTAGTAACTGACAAAATAAGCTAAATAAATTCCTCTGCATATTGACTAAACTGTCTTAGGTGGAACTCGAGTGCCAATAAGGCTACCTGGTGGGGAATGCACGTATATAGAGATATAACGTCACAACTGACCCAGGACCACCCATTCTGCCACACTATATCCTCCAAGTTAACTATGACATCCTTGGTGCCCCTGAGGAAACCGGGCACCCTTTGCACCAAAGGCTGTAACAATAAGTCAAGCCATTGGCAAAGGCGTTCAGAAAATGAGCCAATACCTGCCACTAGGGGGCACATTGGTATAGGATTAATCTGCTTGTGAACTTTGGGAAGTCCATATATGATGGGAATGATTGGGTCCTTATTAACAATAAATTCTGACTCTTTTTACTAAAAAAAAAAAAAAAAAAAAAAAGACCCAATTCTTCCCCCCCAAAACTATCCTAGAAAGTTCTTCTACATACTTTTTAGTAGGATCTGATGTTAATCTACCATACGTAACCTTATTTAATAATTCCCACATGGACTTCTTATAATCAAGTGCATTCATGATGACCACTGTTCCACCTTTAACCGACATTTTTATTATAATGTCGGGGTTTGCCTTCAATTCTTTTACGGCTCTATTCAATTTTGGAGACAAATTTGAATAGTGATTTTTATATGTCACACTGTCCTGAAGCATTTTAAGATCTCTTTCAACTACTGTTTGGAATGTTTCCATAGAAGGAGTCCTAGACTGAATAGGGTAAAAAGTTTTGTGTGTTTTGAAATGTTCTGTAATATTACAAATGTCTACCCTTCCTATTGAATCTTCCTCTAATTCTAACAAACAGACATACTTGTTCTCTAAAATTATGATTACTAAACTGATTGGAAATTGCTATACACTGATCCCTCATCGACTCCTGTTTTAAATGAAAAAAATGACGGTGGACAGTAAGGTCCCTTATGAATTTGTCAATGTCCTTTAAGGTTGAGAAAAAATCAAAGTCCTGTTCAACCGCAAAATTAAGTCCCAAAGACAACACTTGGATATGATTTTGATCCAAGGACATGTCTGGCAAATTAAGAACATCTAATGAGGAATTGCCGGGACTGGAGGATTCTGTCTGGTTTGCATTTTTTGATATATTCTTGTTTTTATTTCTTCTCCCCCCCCCCCCCGACACTGGTGGTGTTTGGCCCTCTCTGGTTTTTTGATCCAGATTGTTTCTTTGCTATTCTATAATAAGAAATGCCGGCACTAGATCCCTCTTCTGAAGTATCAGTATTAACATCCGACTGTTCTGAATCTATGGAACCGAAGCTGACATTTTTATTGCCTTTTCTTGAGGTCTTGCGCCATTTATTGCGATTTTGCTTCAAAATAGATTTAGGAGTACTCATATTAGATGAACATCTTTCCCATTCATATACTTGATCTTGTTTATAGTCAAATACTGTATATCTCTTTGAAATTTGGTTTGTTTAGTGTCCACCACTAGTGTTGAGCGATTTTTATCGACAAAGTTGAAATCGGCACGGTTTTTATGGTAATCGGATTTTTTCGATCACGCGATAATTTAGTTAAAAATCTGCGCATAATCTATTAATATCGCGCCATTTTCGGCGCTTCCTGACATTTTGGCGGCCAGCCAATCAGCTTACAGAATAGAGCAGGGTGAGATGTGTGTGCGACGTCATGACTGGGATGTGTATGGTTGTGATTGGCTGGAAAAATCACATGACCTCGTTTTAACATAGAACAGCCCTTCCTGTTCTGCATCAGTCTCACTCAGCGTTTCTTACTAGTTGGACGTGCGCTCTGCATGTCTCCAAACTACTCAGCGAAATCATACTATTTTTCAACAGAGAAACCTCTACTATTAGCTGTTAGTTAGATTAGACATTGGAAGATTTTAGGTAGTTAGATTATTTTAAAGCAGCATCTATCGCTATAAAGTCACGGGGGGGGGGGGGGAGCAGGGGTGGGGGCCCCATGGGCGAACACAGACAAGCTCTATAAAGGACACTGGATAAAGTTCACCAAGACTTAGTGTAGACATTGCACTGCAATATCTTCATTATTAACAGTTTGCTATTGAAAGATTTCCTGGATATTGGGCAGTGTGAACTTATATTAGGATACACATCATTTCTGTTAACTGCAGGTCTCTTTGTTAGGTGCAAAACTCCAGTTTTATTATCAGTATACATTTCAGATAGGTGTTTTTTCAATTTTACCCATTCCACCTTTGTTGATATATCCACCTTGCACTTAAATTAGAATCCAGCAATCTTGTAGTCAGCACAGGTTGATAGGTGCCAAAAATACCTTGTATCATCCGAATCTATAACAGATACGTGTTTTTTGACTTTGGCGCACTGCAGCTTTGTTCATTCAGATAGCGTGCACTTATATCTTATACAGCAATTTTATAGTCATGGAGCGAAATTCAGGTGGTAAGCGAGCAAAGAGGGGGGTAGCACATGGAGGTAGAGGTACCAGAGAAGGTGCTCCTTCCAGTGCTGGCAACAACACGCATGCCAGCGGATCATCGGTTGCAGGACCGTCAGGCCTGTCATCGCTGGGTCAGGGCCCTGTGAATCTCAGTAATGAACAGCGTCGCCAATCTGTCCTTCAGTGGTTAATGCAACCTGCATCCAGCAGTCTTACCTCCTCGTCCTCCCATTCCCGGCCACAAATGTCGTCATCAGCATCATCGTCATCCGTCCAACATGAAGCGAAGGCAGCCCAAATGTCAACTCGTGTACCCACCACTGTGGATAATCCATTTTCTTTGATGACAAAATGCGGTTGGGGTCAGAAGGCATGTTAAAAGATCAAGAGGATGATTTAGTCTGCTCTGACGCCCAGTTACTGATGCCATCAGAGGAGGAGAAGGAAGCCGGTCAATCGGCAAAAATCCCGGGCGGTCTGCAACGCCTTGCAGTGCCCCTTGCTTGTAGCCCGCAGCTTCTGGATGCAGAATGTCAGGACGACCAAGTCACCTGTGTTGATGATGATGACATTGCGGATCCATCCTGGTCTTTTCCGCAGAATTTGCTTGCGAGCGCTTCATCAGTGGACGAGGAGGAAGACGATTTGGGTAGTGTCAATACGGGTCCCGCCACAAAAAGGGAGAGGCCGGTCACAGAATTCCGCTGATATGATTCCGCCAGCCACGGTCAGCGCAAACCCCGCTCCTCACTTATCGCCATCAAAAAGGTCCAGGACCTCTCAAGCCTGGGCCTTCTTTGAGCAAGCCTCTGATTCACCCAGCGATGTCATATGCCGCCTTTGCCGTAAACGCATAAGTAGAGGCAAGAACCTTAGGTGGTTAACCACCACCAACATGTCTAGTCACATGCAGCGAATGCATGAGTTGAAATGGAGGCAACACTTGGCCAAAAAAGGCCAGACCGACGCCGGGCCTCAATCACTGTCACAACCCTCTGTCTCCGCCTCCTCCTCCTCCCGCCACCACCAAGCGTTCCTCAGCTGCCCATGTCTCTCAGAGTCATGATCAGTGGATCAGCCCCCTCCGCTTCAGCCTCCACCGTCGCCCGAGTACCACCAGCACCACCAGAGACCCATCCTACCCCTTCTCCTCCCGCCAGTTTGACGACCGGCACGCCGTACAGTGGCCAGTCTAGCAGCCAGCCTTCTGTCTACCAGGTTTGGGAGCAGAAGAAACACTTCAACCCAAACCATCCCAAAGCCAAAAGCCTGAATGTCGCATTGCCAGGCTTTTGGCCTTGGAAATGTTGCCTTTCCGTCTGGTGGACACAGATGGGTTCCGCCACGTCATGGCCCTCGCCTGCCCCCAATACAAGATGCCGAGCAGGCATTTCTTTGCCAAAAAAGCCGTCCCTGCCCTGGCCAGACACGTGTCATCTAAAATTTCAAGCGCGTTGTCTGCATCTGTGTCCGGAAAAGTCCATCTGACCACCGACACATGGACTAGTAAGCACGGCCAAGGCCGCTATATCTCTGTGACAGCTCACTGGGTGAGCTGGGTGGATGTCTCTGGGGGTGACGGTGGCTCTCAGGCTCGGCGCACGCTCTTCAAAACTGGAGGGATGGTGCAGGGCTCTTTCCCCCAAGGTCCTCTGGTGGCATCACGTGCCCAGAGAAACCAAGCCGTTTTGAAATTAATCTGTCTTGGAGACCGTCCCCACACAGGTCAGGAGCTGTGGACGGCTCTCCGCAACGAGACCGAGCGCTGGCTGGGTGACAAGAACCTTGTGCCAGGCAAGGTGGTGTGCGATAACGGGCGAAATCTGCTGGCCGCCCTTAAGATCGGTAGGCTGGAGCACATCCCTTGCCTGGCACATGTCATGAACCTCGTCGTCCAGAAATTTCTAAAGAGCTACCCGGGTCTGGACTGCCTGCTGAAGAAGGCTCGAGGTCTGAGTTCGCACTTCCGCCGTTCGCACCCTGCTTCATCCCGCCTGGCTGTGTTGCAGCGTCAGCTCGGCCTCCCAGTTAACCGTCTCATTGTTGACGTGGCAACACGCTGGAATTCCACCCTCCACATGCTCCAGCGATTGTGGCAGCAGCGCAATGCCATTACGCAGTACGAAGTGACACATGGCCTGACAAGCAGCGGTGCGGACCTCGGGGTGTTGAGCCACCGAGAGTGGAGGCAGGTGAAAGAGCTCTGCACCATCCTTGCCAGTTTTGAAGACGCCACCAAAATGGTCAGTGCGGATGATGCCCTTGTCAGCATGAGCATTGTGGTGATCTTAGTTCTGGAACGATCGTTGGACACTCTGAAACATCAGGTCCTGCCAGCGACGGAGGAGGAGATGGACACAGATGCGGACACGGAGACTTTCTCTCCGTCGAATCCACAAGGCCCGACAGTTTTCACAATTTTATCGGTCTTCATTAAGCATGGTTCGGGGTCCAGGGTAGTGCAAGGCGGCGCCTCAGCTCTCAGGGTGCATCATCTGAGGCAAGTCAGGGCTGTGTTGAAGCTGTGCCGGAGGAAGCGGAGGAGGAGGAGGAAGAGGTATTCCTAGACACCGATGTTACTGACGTCCCTGCCTTGGAAAGAGGTTGGCGCGAATTTGAGGCGGAGGAGGAAGATGAGGAAGATGACTTTGCTAGTGCCCCTCGACCCAGAGGCTTGGGAAATCAAGGCTCCATCTCTCACATGAGTGCTTGGATGCTCCATTTCCTCCAACATGATCCTCGCATTAAGGCCATCAAAATGAACAACAGTTACTGGGTGGCCACCCTCCTGGATCCCCGGTACAAAACTAAACTCAGCACTTTCCTTCCACCCACCCAAATAGAGAGTAAAATGCAGGAAATGGAGACCTTGCTGATTGATCAACTGGAGACATCTGTTGCGTCTGCTTCACGTTCTTCAAATGTCACGGTGGAACAACGCCAGCGACGTGACAGCAGTAGAGTGCCAAGTAGCCGTAGCGGCAGCAGCAGCAGCAGACGAGGTGGCAGAAGCCTAATGGGTGACCTCTGGCAATCTTTATTTACCACCTCACCAACGCATGCAATGCAGGGCACACATACAACACCCAGAGACCAGCTTAAGATCATGGTGCACGACTATCTGTGTCTCAACACCGATGTTTTTGTATGTGTTCCGGACCCAATAGACTTCTGGGTATCCAAAAGGGCCGGAGTTACAGTGGGTGCGGTGAGAGCCCAGGCTGGCGTCCGTCATCTATTAACACGCAGGTTAACACCATAGAGGTGTTGTCCTGCCCAGCAGCCAGCGTCATATCTGAGCGGACCTTATGCACAGCCGGAGGAGTCATTACAGACAAACGCATCCGGCTTTCCACAGATAATGTGGATCGTTTGACTTTCATCAAGATGAATCAGGCATGGATCTCTGATGATGTTGTGGCCCCAATTGCCGAGGTCACCGATTTAGTTGCTGGTCTACTTCACATTCCTCTCCAAACAGAAATGGTCCTCTTGAAAAACTTATTTTTAAAATGATCATTTCTTCCTGCAATTTTTATTCTCAATTCCCAACAGTTCATTTTGCTGGTTTTGCTGTGAGGAGACTGTAAAAGACACCAAGGTTTCGTGACAAAACCATATTCCATTTATTCACTTCATCTTTAGAATTTTTCGCATTGTCAATGGTTTTGGGGTCGTGTTGCCTCACAATTTTTAATAGTGACTGAGAAGTCATTTTTATAATTTTTTGTGGTCATGGTGCTGTGAGATACAGCAATAATCGTGGTTCTTTGGAACAGAAATGTGGCTTTTAAGTAGCATTTCTCCCTCACAATTTTAACAGTGGCTGAGAAGTCATTTTTATATTTTTTTGGGTCATGCTGCTTTGAAATGCAGCAATACTACAGGTCCTATTCTAAAAAATGTTGTTTCTAATAGACATTTGTTCTTCACAATTGTCAAAAGTGGCTCATGGGTCATGTTTTGAATTTTTGGGGGCATTTTGCTGTGACATGCAGCTATACTACAGGTGCTATTATAAAAAAAATGTTGTTTCTAACAGACATTTGTTCTTCACAATTGTCAAGAGTTGCTCAAGGGTGATGGTGCTGTCAGAAACAGGAATAGGTAGGACACTGTTAATGGACACATATTGCAAAATGACTTGTTTTTGCAAGATCTTTAACATAGCTATCAATCCCTGTATTGAGACAACCCATTTAATACAATTAAAAAAGAGAAACAAAGACATGGTGGGATTCCATCCTATTTTAAAAATGTGTTTTCTAGACTTAAACTACTAAAAAACTTGCATGTACAAAATAGCTGGTAAATTTATTCCTCTGAATTGTACAAGGGAGGTACAGGAAGACTAGACCAGATGTAGGTTATTCAGAGGACATTGAGTATGGAGCACGGACAGAGAACAAAGAACAGAGACAATTTCCTCCAGCACGTTGAGTAAAATGAGAAAAAGAATGCCAAGAAAAAGGGCACCTGGGTGTAACAGGAGCGTTAACCACCAGTATTTCCAAGTGAAGCTCAATTGGTCCGCACTCATACGGAGGGGCAAGCGCTACCCATGTCTTGACTGTGTACTGAGGAAGGCTGGAGTTCTCACACTTCCGCTTCCACACTCTGCTTCAGCACGACAGTTTTCGTTGCTGCGTCATCAGGGCATTTTAACCTGCGTGTTAATAGATGACGGACGCCAGCCTGGGCTCTCACCGCACCCACTGTAACTCCGGCCCTGGGTCATACTGCGGTCCAGGACAGATATAGTCTATGTCCAGTGAAACTAAAATGGTGGTTGAAAGACTCCTTTTTCCGGCACTTTTTAATCTGGGGTCATGAGAATAGTGCTCATCACAGGAACATGACACCGCAAAACTGTACACATAGCTCTATACTACAGAGAATAGTGCTCAGCACAGAAGCCTGACACCGCCAAACTGTACACATAGCTCTATACTACAGAGAATAGTGCTCAGCACAGAAGCCTGACACCGCCAAACTGTACACATAGCTCTATACTGCAGAGAATAGTGCTCAGCACAGGAGCCTGACCACGCCACAAAACCGTACACATAGCTCTATACTGCAGAGAATAGTGCTCAGCACAGGAGCCTGACACCGCCAAACTGTACACATAGCTCTATACTACAGAGAATAGTGCTCAGCACAGAAGCCTGACACCGCCAAACTGTACACATAGCTCTATACTACAGACTGCAGATAATAGTGCTCAGCACAGGAGCCTGACACCGCCAAACTGTACACATAGCTCATACTACAGAGAATAGTGCCAGCAGTTTGTGGCTCATGCTGCGTTCCAGGACAGGGATATTCAATGTCCAGTTCAAGTAAAATGATGGTTCAAATCTGCCTTCTGGCACTTTTTAATTTTGTGGTACTGTGGTACAAGACAGGATAGTGAATGGTGTGTGGATTTTTTTCTGTGGCTTTTATAACCGAAGTGTGTTGCCTAAGATGTAGCACGTATCCATTTGACTGTTGTGGATGTTAATTCCAGCTTCTCCAGCCCTGTTTGGGTGTAATAATGAAGGTGTTGTTCCTCTCCCATAGACTTTAATGGTCATCGGCGATAATCGGTTATCGACTATCGAAAATCGTCTAGATAACTGCCGATATCGACTATCGAAACGATGACGATAGTCAACATAATCGCTCATCACTATCCACCACTAGTTCCTCTTGTTTGCAGACATTCTCCTGTATATGTTCCAGATCTCTTTGAAAGGTAGAGATGTCTTGGAATGTTTGTAGCTCTTTATCCAAGATCTGTATTTCCTGTGATATTTCTTCCAATTTTTTCTCTTCGTTCGTGGTGATCAGTTCCATCAATTGTAAGGAACATTTTGAGAGGATGGCATTCCAGGAAACAACAAATTCAGGAGAATAAACGGTGATGGGTACTTTTTTGGTCCGTAAACCACGTGGGATCATCTCTTTTTTCTAAGTATTTCTTCAGAGTAGTCAAGTCGCACCAAATCCACATTTCCTGTGTCATAAGTTTTTCCATGCCTCTGATTTTGTCATTAAAATCAAGGTGTTTTTGACTGGTATCGTGACTGTAATCAAATGCTTTTGCAGCTCTTTTTTGTCGCATTAATTTATATGCCACCTTCACAAAACACTAACGCGTTTCGGGCATATCTTTCCCTTATTTTTTTTCACTTAAAGTGACAAACTTTTTTATGTCATAACCAATAAATCAAAAAAAACATTTATTAAACTACATTTCAGAAGTCACATCCGCGAATACACCCCACCCTATTCCTGTTGGGGAGTGAAGGGCAAAGGGAATTGTATTGATAACGGAAAAGGACAAAAAAGGGTACAGATTTGCCATTTTAAAAACAGGGGATCCCCGGATGGGCATTTAAAGGGCGTCAAAATTGGGCCAAGAAATAAAACCTTATTAAAAAAGAAACTGTGGTAAACAGCAGTGGGGAAGCAAAAATTTCTTCCCTTTTTTGGTTTTAAAACCCCTTAAGCCGAACGCCTAAAAAGAGTTAATGACCAGAACTTTTTTTTAGTTTTGGCCCCTTTTGCATTTAAACGTTGTAACTTTTTTTTTTTTTCAATGCGCAGTGGATGAGGCCCTTTTTTATTCAATACAAGTTTACTTTATAAGGGAATAGTTTAGTCACTTATAAATAATTGCAGTATTTTTTTTTTTTTTTTCATTTTTTTTTTACACCTTTAAAACATTTCACACTTAACTTTTAGATTAATTTTACAGGTTATTAGGGTCGTGGGGATACCAAATATGTGTAGGTTTTTTGTGCGTGAATTTTTTAACAATTATTTTTTATTTTATATTTTTTTTTTTTATTTTATTTTTTGATCTTTTTTTTAACCTTTTTGTTTTTTTTGATTTTTTTTTGATCCCATGAAGGAGAACTGTTTAACATTTTTTTAAATTTTTTTTTACACTTAGTAATGTATTAGCATATTCATATATGCTAAAAAGTAATCGTGTCAGCTGACAAGGCAGGGTTTGGGACGCACACAGTCTTCCTAATCACTGGCTTATCACAGAAAACTCTGGGCCACGCAGGTCCCCAGAGCTGACTGTGCAGCCTTTCCCCCCGGGCTCGCGGGTCACCGGGTTTCCGATCACCCGACAGAGCAGGGGATCCCTTGATTGCGCGCGAACGACCGCCCAATAAAAGGGGAAAATGCATCGGTTCGGGGGTTTCCTCCGCCCCCGAGCCTGCAGCATGCCGGGGATGGGGCTGTGTAGTTCGCCCCGACCCCACGCAGCGCGGCACCGGGCCCGCAAACCCGAGTCGCAGGGGGACGCCCAAAGACGTCGCTGCAGACGAACGACCCCCCCCGGGGCCCCCGTAAAAAGACGGTGGCGGTTTTTAAGGGGGAAAAAATACAGTGACATTTTCCACAAATCAAAGGATTTGTTTATAAGTATTTAAAATTTTGAAGGAGATAAAAATTTATGAATGAAATTTTGGCAAAAGGTGTAGTCGTTTCGAACGGTCCAAAACTTTTGGTGACGTTTTTTTCCTCTTGTACAACGGGGGGACCACATACCGGGACATCTTTAGGTTTTTTTTAGATTGGACCACCCCTGTAAAAGTGCAGATTTGCATTTCCTTTTAAAAGATTTTCAATTGTGAACAAAAAAAAAAGCTATAGTATCAAACAAAATTTTCTCGCAATTCGTTTTCAGTGGTATTATACTTTTTGCAATTTGGCAACATAATTTTTGTGGGGTCCACCATTTTGGAAATTAAAAAATTAGATTTTTGGAGCACTTAAGAGATGTCACTAGTTTAGCAGAACGGGGAAAATCAAAATGTAGCAAAGCATTTTATTGATTGTCATGGGGGCTGTGGCACATTAAATGTTTGGTATTGAAAAAGTTTTAATCAAAAAAAAAGGGGGAAATTTGGGAAAAAAGACGAGAAGTCTCTGGATCACATCCCTTAAAAACTATAGTTCCACATGGGGTTTTTTCCAAAAGGGGGTCAAATTTTCCCTTTTTAGGATTCTGTCACAATCCAGGCCTTTTCCTAAAATTCCCTGTGTAGGGGCTTATACACACCGTACACCCATCCTCATTTAATTTAATGAAAATTTTTTGTGTTCAATATTTTTATATGTTCATTTTTCAAGTGTGGATCTGTTTTTGATTGTTGTCATCATTACTACATAATTTGTTTTTTTCATCATGGGTTTATATGTTATAAAAAGTTACATTGAAAGTCTGCTCGGTGTTCCCTGGGGGCATTTTGGTTTCGCTGTTGTAATTTTTTGACGGCCTCCTTTTAAGTGGTTTGCCAGTTTTTCCCGTTTTGCAGTTATATTGTTAATGCGCATGTCTGGTTTTTTTTGGAGCGTACATCATTTCTGGTTTGTGATTTCTGTCACTTTCCCGGTTTTTTCACGCTTTTCCACCAGGGACTTTGCCCGGGAAACGTTGGGAAAAGGTGAAAACAATGTTTTTATAATTTTATTGGTGAAGTACATATACAAGGTTGTCTTTTCACTTTCTGTTAGACTAAGGGCAATATTGCCCGAAACGCGTTGTGTTTGTGAAGGTGTTTTGTCATACTTCCCTTCAACTAAGCCTCTTTTGGATTTTTATACGTATGTATTCAATAAACATGGATTTTAATTGAGTTTTTGGACCACCCGGTGTACGCTGTCCTATTCACTTTTTTGAAGCGACATTTTTTTAGGGGACTTAATGTGACGTACAAGAACAAAAAACAAAACAATCACTCATCCTAACTTGAAGCAAACATTTAGCAAAGACCAAAGGGAAAACAAAGGGGACCCAAAAAATTTCAAAAGACATACAAGTTTTGAATTTTCCCCCAAATTTTATTTCTTCATAATAATTGGGATTTGCAAAGTAATGGAAATAAACCCACATCACAAAAAATGTACTAAAAATTGTAAAAATGGTACACATACAGTTGTGCTCAAAAGTCTACATAGCCTGGCAGAATTTTTGCTTTATTGGTCTTTTTTCAGAGAATATGAATGATAACACAAAAACTTTGTCTCCACTCATGGTTAGTAGTTGGGTGAAGCCATTTATTGTACAAATACTGTGTTTTCTCTTTCTAAATCATAATGTCAACCAAAAACATCCAAATGACCCTGATCACGCATACCCCAGTTCTTAACACCGTATATTGCCCCCTCTAACATCAATGACAGCTTGAAGTCTTTTGTGGTAGTTGTGGATGAGACTATTTTCTCAGATGGTAAAGCTGTCCATTCTTCTTGGCAAAAAGCCTCCAATTCCTGTATATTCCTGCGCTGTCTTGCATGACCTGCGCGCTTGAGATCACCCCAGAGTGGCTCAATGATATTGAGGTCAGGAGACTGAGATGGCCACTCCAGAACCTTCACTTTGTTCTGCTGTAGTCAATGACAGCTCGACTTCACCTTGTGTTTTGGATCATTGTCATGTTGGAATGTCCAAGTACGTCCCATGTGCAGGTTCTGGACTGATGACTGCAAATTTGCCTCCAGTATTTGCTGATAACGTGCTGCATTCATCTTTCCTTCAACTTTGACCAAGTTTCCTGTGCCTTTGTAGCTGACACATCCCCAAAACATCAGCGATCCACCTCCGTGATTTACAGTAGAGATGATGTTCCTTTCATCATAGGCCTTGTTGACACCTCTCCAAATGTAACGTTTATGGTTGTGGCCAAAAAGATTGATTTTGGTCTCATCACTCCAAATTACCTTGTTCCAGAAGTTTTGAGGCTTGTCTGTGCACGGTTTGGTGTATTGTAGGTGAGATACTTTGTGGCATTTTTGCAGTAATGGCTTCCTTCTGGAGACTTAACCATGCAGCACATTTTTCTTCAAGTGCCTCCTTATTGTGCATCTTGCAACAGCCATGCTGCTGGTTTTCAGAGAGTCCTGTATTTCAGCTGATGTCATTTATGGGTTTTTCTTTGCATCCTGAACAATTTTTCTGGCAGTTGTGGCCAAAATTTTTGTTGGTCTACCTGACCGTGGTTTGGTTTTTACAGAGCTACTGATTTTCCATTAGTTAATCACAGTTTGAACACTACTGACTGACATTATCAATTCCTTGGATATCTTTTTGTATCCCTTTCCGGTTTTATACAGTTCAATTACCTTTTCCCGTAGATAAGTTGATAATTCTTTTGCTTTTCCCATGACTCACAATCCAGAAACGTCAGTGACTAGATGAAAGATGTAAGGCCCTGTTCACACGACGGATTTGGCCGCGGTTATGGCCGCGGGTTCCGACGCGGTTCCTGCGGCCATAACCGCGGCCAAATCGCGCCTAGATTATTAACATGGTTTCCTATGGGAAACCGCGGTAATATTCACACTGCGCGGGTTTGGCAGCGGCTCTGGGGCCGCGGACAGACCCGCGCGTGTGAAGACCTCTCCTATCATGTCTTGACAGGAGTGCTCTGCGCGGCGGCCCGCGGTGCTGCCCGCAGCGGTGTCGCCGCGGGTGGGGCGCGGCTGGGATGCGGCTAGCCCCGCGGCTTGCCCCCTGCTCTTAATTTGCATAGGGGCAAGCCCTCGGCGCAAGCCGCGCCCCAAACCACGCCCCTCCCGCGGTGAGGCCACGCCCACCGCCCGCACCGCAAACCCGCGTCGGGAGATGCGAGTTTGCGGCGCGGCCCGAAGAGAACTTGGCCGCGGGAACCGCGGCGAGAGCCGCGGCGAAACCCGCGGCCAAATCCGTCGTGTGAACAAGGCCTTAGAGTCTGTCTGGATCCCAGAAACTCACTCAGCTTTTATGCACACACTGATTACAAGCAAACAGGTCACAGGTGAGGATGTTACCTTAAGCACAGAATTTGAATGGCTACTAATTATCATGCCAAAATCACTAGGGTATGTAAACTTTTGATCAGGGTCATTTGGATGTTTTTGGTTAACATAATGATTTAGAAAGAGAAAACACAGTAGTTTGACACAACCACTAACGACGAGTAGAAAAAGTTTGTGTTATCATTCATATTTTCTGACAAAAAGGCCATGAAAGCATATAGTCTGCCGGAGTATGTAAACTTTTGAGCACAACTGTATATAGTATGGACCCAAGAAGAGTACAGTTCAATAGAATGGACATTGTGACGATAAGGTATAAGAGTCTGGTACAAACCTGAGGTAGGGTGAGATGGAGTGCCTGTTGTAAACACTGTCCCATGGTGCTGTAACAGGGCTGATACTGATGTGGACCTGAGGTAGGATGCCTGGAAAATCAAATTAAACTCACCTTGTTGAAATAGAACGCCAATGATACAAGGAAGCTGCTGCACACAATATGCAGAGCCAAACTTCTGATGTTGTCATTGTAGCCTCTGGAAGCCCCAGATGTGTCATAGTGGGGGAGGAATAGTTGCCAAGGCAACTGGTATCAATAGAACAGACGGCATCTGGACACCATGAATGAAAGCTCATTGCTGAGCTAACCTTAGAACTGTAAAAGGTAACCGATTTAAAACTGGCAGTGATGACCATAAATAATAATAAACAAAAGTACAAAGAAAACATAACCAAAAAGAAAGGAAAATGGTTAGACAAAGAAAATCTAAAAAAATAAATAAATGAAAACCACATGATGAAAAAAGATTGTAAGAGGGACATAAAAGGTGACAAACCGAAATGAAAATAAAACTGACAGACTTATATAGCAAAGTAAACAAAACAAAAAAGGGGGTAAAAAGGAAATGAGAAAAGGAGTGGGATAAAGAGGGAATTAAATGAAGCAACAACAATTAAGTTGCTCATTGAGCTTGAAGGGAGATATAATTTTCAATCTGAATATCCATTTGGTTTCCCTCTGTAAAAGTAATCTATCCCAATTGCCTCCCCTGAACAGAGGTTTAACCTGGTCAATGGCCATAAATCTGATACTTTTTTACATTCCCACCATGTACTGAATTGATGTGTCTGGAAATGGGTTTATCCCTATTATGATGAACATCATTGACATGTTTGCCAACACTGCGTCGAAATTCTCAGATCGTTTCTATATCTACTCAATGCCACAAATGTATGTGACCTTATGGATCACACCTTTGCTCCTACAGTTGATAAAATGCCTAATCTGAAAATCTTTATCAATAATGTTGTTGTGAAAGATCTTATTCACATCAACGTATTTACAGGCAACACAGCCACTAGATTTAAAACCTCCCCGTAATGGCTGAGATATCCAAGTCCTTGGAAATATAAGAGTATTAATATGAATATGGACCAAGTGGTCCCAGAGACTTTCTCTACTGTATGGAATATACAGTGGTGGCCAAAAGTATTGGCACCCCTGCAATTCTGTCAGATAATACTCATTTTCTTCCAGAAAATGAGTGCAATCACAAATTCTTTGGTATTAATATATTCATTTATTTTGCTTGCAATGAAAAAACACAACAGAATGAGACAAAAATCAAATCATTTATCATTTCACCCAAAACTTCAAAAATGGGCGGACAAAAGTATTGGCACCCTCAGCCTAGTACTTGGTAGCACAACCTTTAGCCAAAATAACTGCGAACAACTGCTTCCGGTAAACCATCAATGATTTTCTTACAATGCTTGCTGGAATTTTAGACCATTCTTCTTTGGCAAACTGCTCCGGGTCCCTGAGATTTGAAGGGTGCCTTCTCCAAACTGCCATTTTGAGATCTCCCCACAGTGTTCATGGGATTCAGGTCTGGACTCATTGCTGGCCACTTTAAAAGTCTCCAGTGCTTTCTCTTAAACCATTTTCTAGTGCTTTTTGAAGTGTGTTTTGGGTCATTGTCCTGCTGGAAGACCCATGACCTCTGAGGGAGACCCAGCTTTCTCACACTCGGCCTTACATTATGCTGCAAAATTTGTTGGTAGTCTTCAGACTTCATAATGCCATGCACACGGTCAAGCAGTCCAGAGGCAGCAAAGCAACCCCAAAACATCAGGGAACCTCCCCCATGTTTGACTGTAGGGACCATGTTCTTTTCTTTGAATGCCTCTTTTTTTTCCCCTGTACACTCTGTTGATGCCTTTTCCCCAAAAGCTCTACTTTTGTCTCATCTGACCAGAGAACATTCTTCCAAAACGTTTTAGGCTCTCTCAGGTAAGTTTGGGCAAACTCCAGCCTGGCTTTTTTCTGTCCCGGGGTAAGAAGTGGGGTCTTCCTGGGTATCCTACCATACAGTCCCTTTTCATTCAGACGCCGACGGATAGAATGGGTTGACACTGTTGTACCCTCGGACTGCAGGGCAGCTTGAACTTGTTTGAATGCTAGTCGAGGTTCTTTATCCCAATTCCGCACAATCTTGCGTTGAAATCTCTCGTCAATTTTTTCTTTTCCGTCCACATCTAGGGAGGTTAGCCACAGTGCCATGGGCTTTAAACTTCTTGATGACACTTAAAACTTCTTGATGACACTGCGCACGGTAGACACAGGAACATTCAGGTCTTTGGAGATAGACTTGTATCCTTGAGATTACTCATGTTTCCTCACAATTTTGGTTTCTCAAGTCCTCACAGTTCTTTGGTCTTCTTTCTTTTCTCCATGCTCAATGTGGTACACACAAGGACACGGGACAGAGGTTTTGTCAACTTTAACCCAAAGTCCACTGGCTGCAAGTTTTAAATTTAGTTATTGCAAACATGCTGTTAGGTGCCACAGGTAAGTTACAGGTGCTGTTAATTACACAAATTAGAGAAGCATCCCCATGATTTTTCAAACAGTGCCAATACTTTTGTCCACCCCCTTTATGTTTGGTGTAGAATTATATCCAATTTGGCTTTAGGACAATTCTTTTTGTGGTTTTCCATTGAAGACAACTTAAATAAAGATGATAATACCAAATAATTTGTGATTGCAATCATTTTCAGGAAGAAACTGAGTATTATCTGACAGAATTGCAGGGGTGCCAATACTTTTTGCCACCACTGTAGGGATGTCACAAGTGTGGTAGAGGATCCACTGGACCACCGCAAGTGGTGGTGTAAGCCTCGCCAGGGAGCGGAGTCTAAGTAGGTCCTGGTTTTCACCAGATCCCGCTGCAAAGCGGGATGAACTTGCTGCGGCGGGAGTCTACCAGGTCGCTACCCCTGACTTAACTTGCTAGTAAGGCAGGCTCATAGTCGGGTTCGGTAGACGGTACTCAGGACAAGACTAGAATAAACTTTCCTTGTAGGCAACAGGCACTAAAGATCCAGCGGGGACGTGCTGGAGGCGTTACCAATATATAGGGTCAGCACCCGGCAATCAACCAATTACCTGCGCGCTGGCCCTTTAAATTTGAAAACACTGGTGCGTGCGCCCTAAGGAACAGGGATGCGTGCGCCAGTCGGCAGGAGGCCGCGGGGAAGCAGGAGTGCGGCCGGGTAAGTGTATCGGCGTGGGGGAACGAGTGTGTCCACGGCCCGAAACGCGAGCCGCGGCGCCACTAGTCCCCGAGCCATGGGACACGGCAGGAACATCGTAGAGACCGAAGACTGACCCATTGGCTGCGGGACCACTAATTACAATGGATAAACCCCAACTGAAGAAACTCCCAATGAATGGCAAGAACAACCCTTTCACTAGATGCTGAAACATCAAAATTCCCAATTAAACGAAATACAAATTCATTGGTCTCAAAATTTTGGATAGTAAAAGGTTCTCATGCGTGCAGACTAAGGCATTCTCAAAAGACTCCCTCTTTCTTGAAATCTGTTATGTAACAACCCCAATTATATGTATCGGTGCTGCGCCGGTGGACGTATGCCGTAGCGCCGAACGCATATATCCAGGTGTGGATCCTCAGGGCCCACCGCAGGCACAGAAGGCAGGTGCAGGCAGTGGGTAGCCGAAGTGCAGGTCCTGTTAGCTGGCGCTGGAGCAGAGTCCGGCACCGCAGGTGTAGCCGTTAAACGGGTGGGCAGTCCATATAGTCTTGAACGATAAGGCACAGTCCCAGGATGGTAAAGATTAGATAAGGTGCCCCCGGGAACAGCAGGTGAGCAGACAGGTTACAGCGGCAGGTGTACAGCAGGTACCGATAAACGTATGGCTGAATGTGAGACACAGCAGCAGAACAGCAGCCTAAGGGTCAAGCTTTTTGTGCTGAGTAACAAAAACGAATGACCCAGAAGACAGGGGGGAGTTCGTTATATATCCAGAAAGGTCAGGGGTCACTTAGCAGGACAGGAACACTGTGTCTTTAAATATGATGCAGTGCCGCGCGCATGCCCCTAGAGGGAGCCGTGTGCACACAGGATGCCCGGGAGCTGGAGGAACACCCGGTGAGAGGGCCAGAGCCAGGGGCACCAGAGGATGTCCCCAGCAGCAGCTGGGACACAACCGACACGGGCACGCTGCGAGTCCATAGCAGGGACCGCGGCGTGAACCGTGACATTATATCTTCAATTCCTTGACTGTGGAATAGTTCCATCTCATCCTGTCACTTAGGAATGTCCCTCTGCAAGCAAATTGGATAGTGGCTGTCCCATCTAAGAAGAGAAATGGTAGCTGTAGGTTTGCAAATCACCTGTATCTGTCGTCTTAATAATTTCTCTGTCTTACCTTCTGGATCTCATTCTCACCAAAGGTAAGACCTCACCTCACAGTCACACCAAGCACTTCCAACATATGTGATACAATGCATATACTCTGGGGGAAAGAACATGATAAAAGGGGAGCTATGTATGTGTATATATATCATTGTAGAGAATGACATATATATTTTAGGTCTCTCTACATATGTGTAGAATTTAGGGGGAAAAAAATACTCTGCTTTTACAATGAAGGGGGTTGGCGTTCTAGTCCCTCACAAAGCTCTACCACTACACTACCAGCCCAAGTTAGTTATAGGTTGAGCAGGGTCTTGTCTCAAAGCTGATTGCTTCTCCCCCCATTGTTTTCACTCACATGTCACTGACAGCAAGCAGAGATCTTTACTTGAAGCTGACATTTTGTCCTTGTAGTTGAGTAAAAATCTCTGCCTGTTGTCAGTACAATTTGGGTGAACACCACTAGAACAGAAGTAAAAGCTGCTGGCTTTCAGTGTAATTTGTGTGTAAACTAAGAGCTATAACAGGTGCTTGCTGTCAGTAAACATTGAGTGATAGAGTTGACATCTTTACTTGGGTGATAGCTGCTTTTTTTAATGACATGCATTTAGGAAAGTGCCTAACTTATGATTTCTAAGCATCCCACGTCGGCATTACATGGTGGCAAAACCCCTTTAAGTCACAGATCCCCTCATATTACACAGTATTATAGAGTCTCCTGCCTGTTAACAGGGGGAGAGGAGGAGGGGGAGGGCAGTGTGCATTGCTCCAAATAAAACAGTAACACAGACTGCAGCCTGGTAACAGAGGGGAAGGGGGGAGGACAGTGTACACTCCTCACATGTCTCATCAGTTCAGGCTGTGTGTATAACTGCATATAGCATAGCAGGGAGCTTGTGGAGCCTGATAACCTTCTGCATCCCCTGCTTCATACAAATTGATGATGTCACAGTTCTTCAGTGAGGGGAGACACACCTCCTGGGAGAAGAGACTCGCCCCTGGATTTAAAACTCAATCTCAGAGAATTAGCTGAAGAGCACGAACAGTTCAAACGATAAAAGTCCTTTAAGCAAACGGTGTTTGCTAGAGATGGGCGAATTGATTCTAACAAAGTGGACTTCATTTAGAATTTCAGGAAAACTTCAGTTCTGCACGAAATAGAAGTGACATGGGGAAGAGAACTCTGGGAGGAAGAAGGGAAGACCCTAAATAACATGTGCAGACATCAAGCCAATCCGAGACTGGCGGGCTTCTGTGACGTCAAAGCACTATAATTACGGACGCCATGCTCGTTCCTCACACTGCTTTTGTTGTGCCCTGACATAAGCGACTACTGCAGCAGCAGGGATCTGATGCAAAGGAAATAGCTTTTATCAGAGACTGCTCCTCTTCCGTTATCATTTTGATTCAGTTTGCGGGGCATTGTAATTCAAGTCCAGGGTGGGTCTAATTCTGCCCCATATATATTTTAATTCCATCTGGTCATTTCTGGAGCGCAATTTATATTCAAGGGTTAATTAAGCATATTTGTGCTTTTATATTCAGTAAAATATACGGTGTTGTTAAACTCCACATACGAGAAATTTTTCCTGCTGATGTCTGGAGCGCATTTTATATTCAAGGGGTAATTAAGCGTGTTTGTACTTTTATATTCGGTAAAATACACGGTGTTTTTAAATGCCACATACGAGTAAATTTTCCTGGTGATTTCTGGAGCGCAAACAAACAGTATGTCAGACAGAGAGGTGGCAGGCTCTTCACATGCGAGTGGCAGGGCACAAACATTCCTGGAGCAGGCACAGGTCGCAGCACAGTAAGGGGACGTCGCAGCAGGGGTCACTCGTTGAAGCCAGAACTGCCGGTGTTTCATAGTTTCATAGTTTGTAAGGCCGAAAAAAGACGAGACGTCCATCCAGTTCAGCCTGTTGTGCTAAGGTGTTGATCCAGAGGAAGGCAAAAAACCCCAATGAGGTAGAATCCAATTGTCCTCATTTTAGGGAAAAATTCCTTCCCGACTCCAATCTGGCAATCGGAAAAATCCCTGGATCAATGACCCCTCTCCAGAATCCTAGACACTATAACTTGTTATATTATTATGCTCCAGAAATGCATCCAAACCCTTTTTGAACTCTGTTAGTGAATTCACCTTGACACTTTCCTCAGTCTCACTGCTCTTACAGTAAAGAATCCCTTTCTATGTTTATGTAGAAACTTTTGTTCCTCAAGACTTAGAGGATGCCCCCTTGTTCTAGATACAGTCCTGGGTATAAATAAATCTTGGGAGAGATCTCTATATTGACCTTTGATGTATTTAAACATATTTATTATGTCCCCCCGAAGCCGTCTTTTCTCTAAACTAAATAACCCTAATCTTGCTAATCTTCTGGGTCCTGTAGTCCACCCAGTCCTTTTATTATTTTTGTTGCCCGCCTTTGTACCTGTTCAAGCTCTACAATGTCTTTCCTGTGCACTGGTGCCCAAAACTGTACACAATATTCCATGTGTAGTCTAACCAGCGACTTGTATAGTGGGAGAATAATGTTCTCATCATGTGCATCTATGCCCCTTTTAATGCACCCTATGATCCTATTTGCCTTGGCAGCTGCTGTCTGACACTGGCTGCTACAATTAAGTTTACTGTCCACCAGGATTCCCAAGTCCTTCTCCATGTCATTTTTTACCCCCTTTTTTCCATTTAACATGTAGTATGTAATGGATTTTTCCCCCCCTGTGCAAAACCCTTGCTTTATCTGGTTAAACCTCACTGCCTTTTCCCCTCCCCAGGCCTCCAACTTATCCAGCCCCTTTTAAAAACACATTACCTCTATTGTGTTGTTTACTTTACAGAGCTTTGTATGTTGAAAAGATCGTATTTACTGTGAAATCCTTGAAGATGTTAATGAAAATTTTAAAGAGGATAGGGAATATGACCTTGTGGTACCCCACTAGTAACAGCGACCCATTAATGTCCCTTTAAATTATCCCCTTTGTTTTTTCAGTGAGCCAGTTGCCTCCCCTTTTGCAAAATTTTCCCCCCCAAAGCATTTCATTTTATTTTCCCAAACCCTTTTAGTGGAGAAATAAAATGTTTAGGGAAATCTAGAAAAGAATCCAGTCCCCACCCCGATCCAGTCTAGATGACTTCCTCATAAAACTGTGAGTTTAAATCTAAAAGGACCGCCCCTTCAAAAACCCAGCGGGAAAGGGGGTTTATACATTTTTTTTCCCGTGGATACCCCAGGATAGCTTTGAAAAAACCTTAAAACTTTTTTTTACTCAACAGGGGTAAACTTACCCTATAGTTTCCGGATCACTTTTTGCCCCCTTTTTTAAATATTGGCACCAATTTGTTGCGCCAATCCCTTTGGGAATACCCGTTATTAGAAGTCCCTAAATATTAAAAATAGGGGCCTATCTATGACACACTTAACCCCTTAGGACACGTGGGTGATCCATTGGACCTGGGGGTTTGTCTATTTTAAATCTCTTAAAGGGGCTGCCTTTTTTGGGTAGACAAGAAACTTTTAAGTTGGGTTTACCTCATCCCCTGTTCAAAAGGAAGTATCCTTTTGGGAAATAAGTGGAAAAAAAGTGTTTTAAAAGGTTTGCTTTTTTCTAATGCCCCATGCTCTCCCTCAGTATTTTTCAAAGGGCCAACATTTTCTGTTTTAAACTTTTTACTATTTATTAGTTAAAAAATATTTTGGGGTTAGTTTTTTTTTATGGAAAAAAGTCTTTCCCTCCAGCTTTTTCTTACTTTTTCTTTTATTTTACAACTTTATTTTTTCCCCATTTCTTCTTGTGCCTTTCACTCCCTCCTGTTTTGTGGGGGAAACCTTTCTTTTTGTTTTTTTTATTGCCCCTTTTAAATCCTGTTGATCCCATTGGTTTTTCCTGTTTCTAATTATTTTATTACCCTAAGGGTTTTACCTCTCACAGTGGTAGCCCGTGTTTTTAAAAATATCCATTTATTATTTGTTTGCCTATTTAAAACATTGTCCCGTCAATACGGTTTAGGACCTCCCTAAAAAAAAAATTAGCCTTCATAAATTCTGGTTTTGTGGGCTTTGACAAAAAAATCTTTGAAGGATAAAAGGAAAAATTTTTTATATTATGGCACTATTTCCCAGGTGCCCCCCAACCCGAACCTTTGTTTCTCTGTCGGTTTTAGTCAAAATTAACAAAAGGGGGTTTCCCCTAGTCGGTTTTGCCCCTTGGCAAAGGGAATTTTCATTCGTTATGACAAAAACCTGTTTCCCTTTGTGAGAGCTACGGTTTCAATTCCCAATTGATGTCGGTATTAAAGGGCCCATAATAAAACCCAATTTATTAGCCGGGCCTATTATTTGCTGAGGAGTTTAATTTCTTTATGGGTTTGTTTTTACTTGGGGGCCTATAGCGACCCCCTAATTATTTATTTGTTATTGTTACCCCCATGTATATTTACCCCTAATGATTTTCCTTTTGTTCATTACCTGTACCTATATCTTCCCAGTTTTTGGCTTCAGACAGGGTTTTTTAACATAGGACAGGGAACCCCCCCCTTTCCGATCTTTAGATCCTTTCAAATAGATGTAATCCGTATTAACCCTCATCGAGCTCTGTCCGCCCTGTCTCTGTTATCCCCATATGCATATTTTCTTTAGCTTTTATAATTTTTTAGTTATTTATTTTGTGGGCAGACTCTTGGGGTTTTGAATTTTTCAGTTTTTTTTCCTTTCTCCCCCATATTTTTAAATATTGCTACCCCCCTCCATCCACTCCACCCCTGATTTATTACTAATTCCCAGCTCTCTATCTTCACTATCTTGCATGCTATCTTTGTAGTTACCCTACCCCTCCAGTCTCTAGTGTCCTCTAGCAGCCGTGTGTTGACCAGCAACCCAAGGGTTATCGATTGGTTGACTAGGTCATCCACTTCCTCCCAGATGACATCTGACAACCCCAGCCAAGAGTCGGTGGGAACGTCAGACACAACCCTTAGTTGGCATGCCCTGGGAGCGGGTCAGCGGCCCACACCTGTCCTCAACCTGCCTCTGTCCCGCCCGGTTCCCTCAGCCAGAGATCTCCTATGTGGTCTGGGCTCAGCGCCACTATACAGCGATGATGAACAATTTGAGAACAGTCAGCAGCTACTTGGCAGCGAAGAAGTGGGGCCGACATCCGCTGCTTCTTGCAGTAGGCGGCTAAGTATGGATGTGGAGAGTGGCATGGGAGGTAATGTTGTGAGGGGTCAGCTTCTGCATACCAAGACCGTTGAGGAGGACAGCAGTGAAGATCCAACAATAATCGATGATGATGTAGCCGACCACACTTGGGAGCCGGGTGAAGCAAGGGCTTCATCATCGTCAGGAGAAGAGGGCGTTAGCTTGCGCATCAGGCAGCGGCGCAGCCAGCAAGTCGGTAGTCAAGATTGGGAGCCAACGGCCACAGGGTAGACGACCCTCTTCGTAGGTCCAAAAAAGTAGCGGCAGAGGGGCTCATCGAGGCAGCGGCGGTAGTAGTCACTCAATGCGGAGTGTTGGTGGCAAAACCACCTACTCGGTGGTGTGGCAGTTTTTTGCTAAGACACCGGAGGAGCCGAACATGGGTATATGTAGAATCTGTGGGCTGAAAGTGAAGCGTGGCCAGTGAGCTAACGTTGTCACCACAGCCCTGCGTCAACACATGCAGCGTCACCATTCGGTGGCCTGGGAGAAACGTGGCTCAGATGTGGTGGTCCAGCAACAGCAGCAGCACCCAGTGGCATGCATGCCATTTCAGCCAGTCAAGGCTCCACCACCTCTGCAGAAAGGAGCTGTTTGTCTTTCCCATCATCTACCGGTCCAGATGCTCCTGCTCCTTGCCACTCATGGCGCCAGCAGTTGTTCACTGAGGCGATTGCCAAGAGACAGCAGTATGCAGAAGCTGACCGTGCTCCTGTCCAAGTTGTTGGTACTGCAGTCCCTCCCTTTCTAAGTGTTGGACTCTGCACCGTTCAGAGAACTAATGGCTTGTGGCTTGTGCCGAGCCGAGGTGGAGAGTCCCAAGCCGCAATTTCTTTTCCAAAAAGGCAGTACCATCCCTTCACAAATATGTAGAACAGAAGGTGGGCCAGTCCTTGAGCCTATAGTTTTCTTCCAAGGTGCACGGCAGTGCGGATGTGTAGAGCTGTAACTATGGTCAGGGCCAGTACATGTCCTTTATGACCCACTGGGTGAATGTGCTTTCTGCCCAGCCACACCAACAACTTGGACAGGAGACGCCGCTTTCTCCTCCATGTTGTCAAACTGCTGCTCCTGCACCAATTTCCGTCTCCTCCTCCACCACCACCATCTCAGCCTCCACAAGTGCTGCTCCATCATACCACATGTGTAGGGCACAGCGGTGTCATGCAGTTCTACACCCGGCTTGCCTCGGCAAACAAAGTCACACAGGGGAGGAACTGCTCCGCGTCATGCAGCAAGAAATCGTGGCTCTCTCCACACCAACTGCAAATTCCTGGTGACGGACAAAGGGAGGAACATGGTGTCTGCACTGCACCGAGGAGGGATGGTCCATGCGCTCTGCATGGCGCACATGTTCAGTCTGGTTGTGAAAAGGTTCCTGAAGTCTTCCACCGATCTTCAGAACATTCTGAAAATGGCCAGGAAACACTGCATGCACTTCATCCATTCCTACAAAGCAAGGCACACCCTCCTCATGTTGCAGCGGCAGAATGGCCTCCACCAACACACGCTGATATGCGATGTTTCCACCCTTTGGAATTCCAGCCTGCACATGTTAGACTGACTGTATGAACAGAGAAGGGCCATTAACAATTTTTTGATGATGCAGTCGGACAGGAGTACTCCCCTGTGTAACTTTGATGTCAGCCAGTGGCAGCTCATGCGTGACACCTGCTGTTTGCTGACGTCGTTTGAGGAGGCGACATTATTTGTCAGTCGCCAGGACTACGGGATGAGTGACGTCATTCCACTGCTTCATGTCCTGGAACAGATGCTGAAAAATCTGTCTGGGCAGGGGACTGGAGACGTGGCGATACAGCTCCATCAGCAGCAACCTAAGTCTGGAGTCGCTGATGAGCAGCTTCCTTCACCCGCCTAGTGAGGAGGGCACTCACCAGCAGCAGGACCTGGAGCAGACCCTGAACCAACAGGTCGTGGCCTACTTGGACAGCATTCTGCCACCCCAGTTAGAAGATCCGATGGACTACTGGGCAGCCAAACTGGATGTGTGGCCGCAACTTGCCGAGTTTGCAGTGGAGAAGCTGTCCTGCCCGACCAGTAGTGTGGCATCAGAGTGGGTGTTCAGTGCGGCGGGGGTCATTGTTACCCCAAGGAGAACCCACTTGTCCACCAGAAATGTGGAGCGACTGACCTTTTGTCAAGATGAATCAGACGTGGATCGGCCAGGATTTCCACACACCAATGCCTTAGGCATCAGATTACATCAGCCATGACGCCTCACCAAAACTTTGAGAAATGAGTCTGGATTCAAACTACCTGCCTCAGCCAATATTCTAATGCCACCACCTGCCTGATGCCACACATCTGCTGAAAGTTGCTCCATCTGCCTACCACCATCTTTACCCGGGACTGGTATTGCCACCCACCTCCACACTGTGTCATTGTGTCACTCTCTGACCTCATGCTGTTGCTGCTGCCGTCACCTCCACACTGTGTCATTGTGCCAATCTGTGACCTCATGCTGCTGCTGTTGCTGCCGTCACCTCCACATGGGGTCATTGTGCCACTCTGTGGCCTACTCCTGTTTTTTGCCACCTCCAGAATTTGTCATTGTGCCACTCTCTGACCTCATGCTGCTGTTGATGCCGTCATCTCCACACTGTGTCACTTTGTGGGCTCCTGATGTTGCTGCCACCTCCAGAATTTGTCATTGTGCCACTCTGTGGCCTACTCATGCTGCTGCCAAGTGACCGCTGTCTCACTGGAACACCCTGTGGTTTCCTAATGCTGTTTCCACCCTCATCACTCTGATGTTGCCACTATGTTTAGTTTTCCCCTTCTTTTCACCTGTCAGAAGGAATGGGAAGGATCAGGATTGTCTATACAAAAGCAGGAGTGGATACAGAACACAGAAGACATGCAAATATCCCATTTACTGGTCAGCTCTGTTTTGGATCAACTCTTGTTTGTTTTTGGCTTTATTGATACTGATGGATGATTGAAAGCGGACACTGACTGTTGAAAGGAAGGGCAAAATGATCATAGATGTCATCGCAAAATTACTGCCAATACCCTCTCCACTCATTCGGGGAGGGGGGGGGCCTCTACATGTATCAGCGTTTAACAGAACAGGTTATTTCATATTTTGTGATGGTTTAAAGCTCTGGCCTCATGGAGTGACCACTGCTGTGACGTCCCCTTACTGTGCTGAGACCTGTGCCATCTCCAGTAACCTACTACTGTGTTCTTTGAGGCTATCGTAGGATCTTGGCCCTCAGCTTGTTTTTTTCCAGCTGGCGCTGCCATGACTTTATCAGGCTGCGTTCCCGCTTCAGTTTTTTGGTCAGTTTTGCCCCCGTAAGTGGTAAGTGCCCAGGGAATTGAAGAGTGAAGTGGCGGCAGTCATGTACGTGTCATACTAAACCGCAGCATTGTATGAAGACCAAACCATGCTCCCTATGCATATTTGAGCATGACACAATGTTCTACAGCACTCTACAGGCTCTCTGCTGCCAGGAAATAGCTGTTTTTTTAACGCGATTCATCCCAAATTAATTTGGGACAAAAGAATTTTGTTGAGAAATTCGCCAGTCTCTAGTGTTTGCAATCACCACCATGCTCTGCTTTAGAGTATAAACAGAAAATTCTCAAATTAGAAACTTCGCCCTGATGTGTATAAAATAAGTGTTTAGACACATTGGAAACACAGCGCATATCTATAGTGGGGAAAAAAGTACTTAGTCAGCCACCAATTATGCAAGTTCTCCCAATTAAAAAGATGAGAGGCCTCTAATTGACATCATAAATAGACCTCAACTATGAGAAACAAAATGAGAAAACAAATCCCAAAATTCACATTGTCTGATTTGGAAAGAATGTATTTGCAAATCATGGTGAAAAATAAGTATTTGGTCAATAACAAAAGTTCATCTCAATACTTTGTTATATATCCTTTGTTGGCAATGACAAAGGTCAAACGTTTTCTGTAAGTTTTCACAAGGTTGACATATACTGTTGCTGGTATGTTGGCCCATTCCTCCATGAAATCTCCTCTAGAGCAGTGGTGTTTTGGGGCCGTCGCTGGGCAACACGGACTTTCAACTCCATCCAAGGGTTTTCTATGGTGTTGAGATCTGGAGACTAGCTATGTCACTTCAGGACCTTGAAATACTTCTTACAAAGCCACTCCGTCATTGCCCTGGTGGTGTGCTTGAGATCATTGTCATGCTGAAAGACCCAGCCATGTTTCATCTTCAATGCCATTGCTGATGGAAGGAGGTTTGCACTCAAAATCTCATGATACATGCCCCATTCATTCTTTCATAAAACATGGATCATTTGCCCCTGGCCCCTTTGCAGGAAACACCCAAAAACCCCATGATGTTGCCACTCCCATGCTTCACAGAATTTATGGTGTTTTTTTTGGATCAACCGGGTTTTTTCCCCTCCCCCAAAACAAAACGAATTGTGTTTTCCCAAAAAATTTTTTCTACTTTATTTTAAATCTGACCCTTAGGACATTCTCTCAATACCTTCAGAATCACCAAAATTTGCTCTCAGCAAACTTAAGGGGGCCCGGGGGGCATGTACGGGGCCTTAAGCAGGGGGAAGGGCTTGCACTGCAGGATCTGGGGTCCCTGGGGGCAAATTGTTACTGAGGGTTTGCCTTTGTTATGTTGGTCCCAGCCTCTTACTTTCATTCACTAGATCCCCCGTGGGTTCTGGGATTTTTGCTCACCGTTTTTGGGTGAATTATGCCCCCCACGGGGGGGGAAAACTTGCTTTGGAGCTCCGGGATCGGGGGAAAGGATTATCAGGGGCTTGTATGCCCTTTTCCTTTTTTCTTTTTAAAATGCTCCCACTTTAAATTTCTTCACCCAAGCTACTTCCCTTTTTGCAGATTCAGTCTTCCCGGGCCGGGTTTGCGGGGCTACAGTTTTGTTTCTGGTGTTTTTTAAACAGCTCTTTGCTCTTTTTTTATTTAAAACCCCCTTAAGGGGCCCCACCCTGTTTTGCCCTTCCTGACACAGCCCCTTTTTTTAAAATTTCGGACGGTCAATTTATTTGAGAATAATTTTTGACCCCTTTTCCCTATTCATGAAAAATAGAGTTTTTTTTTTCTCGTGCACATTGGTTTTAAAAGGTTGAAAAAAATTTTTATCCTTTACAACCCTTTTTGTTTGTTTGTGAAAAATTTATAAAAAATTTAAAGAAAAAAAGGGAAAAAAATTTGGATTTTGAAAGTTGCAAAATTTTTTTCCCCGTGCGGGGAAGAAATTATTCACCAAAAAATTATTTTAATAACTAAAACTCCCCATTTTCCATATGGGTTGGCATCTTTTTTTTTTAAAATGTTTTTTTTTTTAAGACTTTTGGGGGCTTAAAAAATTTTAAGTAGTAATTTTTTCACTTTTTCCCAAGAAAATTTGCAATGTCCCCTTTTTTTTGGGACCATTCCATTTTCGAGGGGCCTGCATGAAAGATCCCCCCATAAGTGATCCCATCGAGAAACCTAGACCCCTTAACATTTTTTTACAAACATATTGGAAAGTTTGAAAACCCCTTAAAGGATTTTTTCACAAAAATTTTTAAAGCAAAGTGGAGGGAAATTTCAAAATTAACTTTTTTGAGATTTTCAATTTTATCCATTATTCACGGGGAATAGGGGAAAAATGTGACCGGGAAAAATGAAATTTTTAAATAAATTTTTCCCCCGGGTCCCCTTTTTTGGGAGATACCCCATATTTTTGGCCCTAGGGTTTTAAATTTGCCTCCCCCCAAAAAACCCCCGGGAAAAGGAGGGCCCCTTCTAAACTTTTGGGGCTCATTTTCAAAAACCGATTTTATTTAGGCCCCTTTTTCCGGTTTGGGGGAACCCTAAGGTGCTAAAATTTAAAAAAAACACCCCTAAATAGACCGCATTTTTGGAAACAAAAACTGCTTAATGAATATAACCAGGGGTGCTTTGGGGGGTAATAAAACCCCACAGGTGTTTCACAAATTTTTTTTAGCAAAAGGCTGAAAAAATTAAAAAAAAATTTTTTTTTTCAATAATCGGGAAATTTTAGTTTGGAAAAAAAAAACCCTAAAACTTTTTTTAACCCAATTTTTTTCCCAATTTTTCGGAAAATTTTACCCCATTGGGTGAAAAACTTTTTTTTGGGGGCCCCATGGCAGGGCGTAAAAAGGGGAGGACCTTTTTTGGCCCTTTTGGGAACACGTTTTTGGGTTTGGGGCCATTTTAAACATTTCCCAAAGGGCCCCCAAAGTAGAAGAACGGGCAAAAACCTCCAGAATCGCCCCTTTTGGATTCAACACCCATCGGGATCTCTTTTCTGGGGGTTTTTACTGTGCATTTTGGATGCACAGGTTTTCCATTTTTTTTTTTAAAGCTTGGGGCAATGAAAAGGGGGGGAAAAACGCAGTTCGGTCATTGTTTTTTAAAGTTTAAATTTTACAGCATTCGCCGGGGCAGTGTAAATGAGGGTTTTAACTTTACTTTTGGGGTGGGTAAAATTTTAAAAAATGTTTAGTTTTTAATATTTTTTTTCTTTTTATTACTTTTAAACAGTAAAAAAGTCTAAAAAAAATTTTGCGGTTTTTAAAATGTTGCCCCTATTGACAGCCATAACTTTTTATTTTGCTGGTGCGGGGAGCTTTTGAAAGGGGCCTTTTTTTTTGGGGGGAGATTGAAGTTTTTATTGTACCATTTTTGGGGGGGCAAGGGATGCTTTTCATTTTTACTAAGGTTTTTTGAGATTTTTGAAAAAAAATCCCAGAAAAATTTGGTAGTGTTTTTTTTTTTTATAGGGGCCCAAAAGGGGTTATATATGCCCTGGTACTTTATCAAGGTCAATCCCAATTCCCACCGATCCCCTTTTTTTAGTATATTTTTTTATTTTTTTACTGCTTTTTAAACAAAAAAACACTTTTTTTTCAACCAAAAAAAAACTTTTTTTTCCCTCGCCATAGCCCTGGGGACCCAATAAATTTTAAAAATTTTTCTGTGCTTGGAGTGTGTAGGGATTTGGGTTTTTTGCGAATGTTTTGAGGGTTTTTAAATAGTACTTTTTTGGGGGGAAAAGGGCTTTTTGATCGTTTTTAAAAAATCCTTTTTTTTGGAAAGGCCCGGGGGTGAAAAAAAATTTACTGCAACCCTAGTAGGTTTTTTTTTTTAAATTTTTAAACAGGGCTCACCGTGCATTTCCGTGATAAGTTACTTTACTTTTTGGGGCCCGGCTACGAATTTAAAGGGATCCCCTTTTTTATAAAGGTTTTTTTTATTTTTGAAGCATTTTAAAAAAAAAAAAAAAAAGTGTTTTTAGTGTTTTAAAACAAATTTTTACCCTGGGCTATCTTCTGAGAGCTAAAATTTTTTTATTTTTCCGTATACAGAGCTGTTTAAGGATTTTTTTTTCCCGGATAAAACTGCGTTTTAATTGGTCAACTTTGGCATTTCTAGGAGTTTTTTTATCGCTTTTTATTCCAAATTTTATGTGCGCGGGGGTGAACAATAATCTTAATTCTGTGATTGGTTTTTTTTGGGGGGGGGTTTTTTTTTTACTGGTTCACCGTAAAGAGTTAATTAAATGACAAAATTTTTAGGGCAGGTCGTTTCGCACGCGGCGTACCAAAAAATGGGTACATTATTTTTTTTTTGATTTTTTTTTGGGGCGATTGGGGTTTGTAAAGGGGGAAAAGGGGGGTGTACTTTTTTTTTATTTTATTTTTCGGTTTGTGTTTTTTGTTTTTAAATTTTTTTTTTACTTTTTTTTACTTTTTCACCCTTTTTAAATTTTTCTTTTTCCCCCTAGGGGATTTGAATGAGAGATCTTTAGATCTCTCATTCAATAGGAATCAGTACAAGCTTGTTTCTATGGACCCGGTTTTCCCATGACAACTGTCGTCACGATTTCGGGACCCTGCCCCCAGGGCACGGCCCGGGGATGGGGACGTCACAGACAACCCGGGGGGCATTCTCGGCCTTCCCTGGGTGTCTGTCAAAAGGGGGAGGGGGCTGCACGGATGCCCCATCCGTTTCGCTGCTGCCGCCGACAGGACCAGGACAGCGGGTCTCCTCCTGCGTTCCCTTAGTTAATTTCGAACCCCTCGTCGCGATAAATTTAAAGGGGTTTAAACTGCCCCCCCCCCCCGCGATCCGGGGTCGGGGGCCCACGCTGCGGGATGTCCTGTAATATAAGCTACACCCCCGCCCATCGTGCGAAACTTTCTTTAAGTTTTGCCCCGATTCCCCAGGGAAATTTTCCCCTACGTCCAGGTGCGTGAACCCCCCCAAAAACCCGGGGCGTATGGATTTCGTCAAAAGGGCGTTAAGGGGTTTTAAACGTCCGCCTTTTCTTATTTTAAAAAGTTAAAAACCCCCGGGTTTTGGTTTTTTCTTCACACAGTCTCCTCTAAAACCCCGTAAATAAAAAAGTCCCCCTTTAAAATCCTTTTATAGACCAAAGCCCCCATTTATTATCTTTTTTTCACATTTTAAAATTTTTTTTTTTTAATCCCGGGAATTTGAAAAATTATTAAAACCCCTTTTCCAATCCCTTTTGCATCATAAAAGACACAAATTTTATAATCACTTGGAAACCCGCGTAACATTTTCGGTCAAAAAAAGTAAATAAACCTTTTTATTTTTATGGCACTCCAACAGGGATAGTAGGGGGCCGCTTGGACAAACCCCTCCAGGGTGCACACAAAATGAAAGTTTCGAGGGTAAAAAACCCCCGCCCTTTTTCAAAACAAAGCCTGCTGCTATCGTTTTACCCCATTTTCCGTAAACATGTTAAAACCCTTTGTTTAATTATTTTTTAAATTAAAAAAAAAGTAAAAAATTTAAAAAATCTTCATTTTAAAACATTTCGGACTTTTGACTCGAGTGACACTATTCAATAAAAATTTTCCCTTTTCAAACTTTTTTATTAATTTGTTTTTGGATTTTCGCCATTAAAGCTTTTCCCCCCAAAGCACCACCTCAAATTTGACACTTGGGGGGTATGAAAAAATGTCTTGGTCTAAAACTTTTTTTTGTTTTCTCATTTGAACCAATCAAGGGACCCCCTTTTAAAAACATTTTGTGCCTTTAAGAAAATTAAAAAGGGGAAAACCCGATTGGTTTTTATGGGCAACAAAAAAA
Source organism: Phyllomedusa bahiana (assembly GCA_025379985.1). NCBI lineage: Eukaryota > Metazoa > Chordata > Amphibia > Anura > Hylidae > Phyllomedusa > Phyllomedusa bahiana. The sequence continues at coordinate 34,013 of JAODAL010029793.1, forward strand.
AAGTTTTTGAACCCAGACAGTTTTTTATACATGTCCCCCATTTGTGGGCCCATGCTTGTTGTCCCTTCATCCTTTTTTTTTACTCTTTTCCCTTCCCCTAAGGTTTTTTTTCGGATCTATAAGTTCTTATAGTTTGATTATTTCATTTTTTCCCGATCCATATATTTTCCGGGCTAGGGCGGCCCCAACCCTATTACGACCCCATGGACATTTTTAACAAATAATTTACTTGTTTTGCTGCAATTTAAAGAAACCTTTAATATCAATCACTGTCCCCTTTGTAGGATGATGGATACTAGGGGCCCCCCTTTAAAAATTGAGAGCAAATTTTGGGCACCCCCAAACAAAGGGGTTTAAATGATCCGGGTTTTTTGTTTGTAACTTATCGTTTTGGGTTTTTTTTAATTTTAAATCACTTGACTTTTTAAATCGCCTCCAAAAGTACCTTTACAAAAAAAAGAACCCAGGAAAATTTTTTTTAAAAACTTAATGGTTTCATCGTTCTTTTTTTTTTTTTTTTTCCCAAAAAAGTTTTTATTAAACTTTTGCACCCAAATTTTTTCCAAAAACATGTAATGGGGAAGGGAAAAGGGGGGTAGGGGAGGGGAGGGGGGATGGATCAGGGAGGGGGGGGGGGGAGAGGAAGTGAACATAAGAAGATGTAAAAGGAAGTCTTAAAAAGTGCAAAGTATTATCAATATTATTCAACAGTACAGATAACTGAACGGCCAATTCTAACTTAGTAATAACGGTAATAGTAATAGTAACAGTCGGGATGCCTTTCCGGATCATTGTTCAGTGTTTCTTCTCATTGCCGTCTCTGTCCGAGATGATACCTTGGGCCATAAGTATGACGAAATAATGGCAGATAGTAGATGTGATCTATATCAAGGTATTAAAGGCAGTCGTGATATCAAATCAGAAGTCGCCAAAGAGATTAACCATTCATAACGGTTACAATATTTGAATTTCCATTCCCATCTGGGGCAACAAGAATTAAACTCACTGCCGTACCGACCGGGGGCGGCAGTCCAATCAACAGCAATAAACAAAAAAAAAAAAAAAGGGGGGGGGGGGGAGGGGGGAGGGGTACCATGGATGCGTGGGGGATCTACCGTCCTGTCACTCAGGATTCACCACCTATCTTCGATTGGGTAATGGTGTCTAGTAGAGTATTTCAATATTAGCCAGGATTTTGACCATCTTGTGATTGACTCAGAAACCACGTGGTAGAGTTGAAACATGACCGAATACGGTCTCTCATGTGGTCTGGTAGTATGCTTATAATGGGCTGCCAAACTAAAAAGAACTGCTCTACCTTAGTCTCTTTCTGAAGTGACGCTTCCACCCAGTCCATGCGCAGGATTAAGGTTAATTTCTCCAAAAATAGGCGTAAGGAGGGTAGGGTAGGACCAATCCATGTATGTAATATGGTTTTTCGCGCTGCCGCGGATATGCAATATATGAGACGTTTAGCATGTATTGGGATATTTAGATTTTGTTCCCTTAACTCGCCAAAAATAGCCCAAAAAGGCGTTAAGGTGATGTTGAAATGAGTGTTGGTGATAAGGAATTGATGAATACGGTTCCAAAATATCTGAATCACCGGGCATGTCCAGAAACAGTGGTATAAATTAGCCGTGCCCTCCCCGCACCTAGAGCATCCAGGGCTGGAGCAACCCCCCATAAGGTAATTGCGGCTTGGTGAGAGATAACCTCTATGCAGTATCTTTAGTGCCATCTCCCAATAGGAGATGTTGGGGATGTATCTAGAGGCTTTATAAGTAGCTTTAATTAGCTCATCCACCGGGATCTGTGGGAAGTCTTCTTTCCATCTCATCAGTCCGCCCTTAACTTCTTCATAATCTAAAGTGGGCCGGAGGAAGGCATAGAGACCTGATATCCTATTCTGGGTGTCTGGTGTACTTGTTAGCTTATTTAGTAAAACATCCTCCCAATCCCTTTCCTTCAGCTGGCCTGCTATTTTCATAGCATAATGCATAAGTTATATGTAGTGAAATAGGTGTGGTCTCACAAAGCTATAAAGTTGATTAAACATTAAGGGTTTTTTGTGTAGAAGATCCATCACATCCCCCACTGTCCGGATTCCCTTATCCCTCCATTGTACAAAGATAGGATGGGATCTCCCTGTATGGAATGCTGGATTGCCTACAAATGAGAGTCCTAGTGAGGATTCTACTGAAAGTGAGTGCCGCTTTCGTATCATCCTCCAGGCTTTCCAAGGAGCCATAAAGAGAGGATTGGCCCGAACGTCAGTGGGTAAGTCCGTTAATGGAGTGTGTAAAAGATTGGGTAATGAATAACCCAGACACAGACCAGTCTCCAGATTTACAGCCGCTAGGTTATCTAACCCATTAAACCAGTCCTGCACAATACAAAGATTAGTTGCTAAGTTGTAATTTCGGATGTCTGGGAAATTAATTCCACCATGTTGTCTGGGCTGTTGCAGGGCAGTTAATGGTACTCTCGATCGCTTCCCTTGCCATATGAAGATTCTAAACATCTTGTTCAATAGTTTTTCATCGTGAGGTCTAAGAAAGATAGGCAGTGTTTGGAAGAGATATAACAACCTGGGGAAGACTATTAACTTTATCAGGTTGGCCCTGCCTATAAATGACAGTGTTAGCCCTGTCCATATAGCTAGGTTATCATTCAGCTGCTTCATAAATAATTTAAAGTTGGTGGAATAGAGATGTGCCGGGTTTCTAGTAACCTGGACTCCCAGATAAGTCAGGGAGTGGGTTTGCCACCGTAATGGGAGGTATCTCGCCCAACTCGGTTTGTGTGGGCCTGTTAACATTAGGGCTTCTGATTTGTCTAAATTGACTCGGAAGCCCGATAGGGCACCCCTCGTCTCAATCTCATGTAGTAGACTTTGTAAGCTATTCTGAGACCTGGAGATGAACAAGAGTAAATCGTCAGCGAATGCCGAGACTCGTATTTCCTCTTTTCCAATGGTTATGCCCCGATATCCGGCCCAGGATTGGAGGTGTCGCAAAAAGGGATCTAAGGCTAGGTCAAAAAGTAATGGTGACAGGGGACATCCCTGTCTTGCCCCTCTGTTTAGTGTGATTGGGTGGGAGTTTATGCCATTTATGGTTAGAAATGCTTTTGAATTAGATTGTAGGTTCTGTAGATAAGTTAAGAAAACATCTCCGAAATTTCTATAGCGTAGGGAAGTGTTGAGGAGCCACCAGGAGACCGAATCAAAGGCCTTTTCGGCATCTAAGCTAAGTAACATGGCTGTCGGGTATTTATTCACAGACATTGCAACTGTTGCCGCAATGGCCGTGCGGATGCTTTTGGTGGAACGTCGTCCCCTGACAAATCCTAACTGTGTAGATGTCAGTAGCTTAGGCAAGAAGTTCTGCAGTCGGGTCGCCAGTACTGTCGCTAGAATTTTAGAATCTGTGTCTAGTAAGGAAATTGGTCTATAAGAGCCAACCTCCTCCGGGTTCTTTCCCGGTTTTGGCTTACGCTCCTCCTGGAAGTCCTCAACTACCAACCCCCCCTTTCCCCCGTATATCTCGTTGAAGAGCGTCGTTAATGTGGGAATGATCTCTACTTTTAACATTTTGAAATATTCGCCCGATAACCCATCTTGGCCCGGAGATTTATTGTTTTTCAGAGATTCTATCGCTTTTGTGACCTCCTGGGGCGTTATTGGCATTGCTAGTTGTTCTCTTTGTTCAGATGTTAGTTTAGGGGGTTGCGTCTTGTGTAGTAGTTCCCAAGTACCTTGGGAGTCGTTGGGTTGCTCCTTATATAGCTCTGTATAAAATGATATAAATGCCTCTGCAATCTCTCTCTTGCTTGTTAGTACCCGGCCACTGGAGGGATGGCGGATCTTCAAAACAAATTTTTTAGGCTCATGTGGTCTAGCCAGGCGAGCCAGCAATTTGCCTGATCTGCCTCCCCACCTAAAAAAATGGTTCCTCATTAACTCAGTTTGCCATTTGGCATGGGCTAAAATGTGAGTATCTAGCAGTCTTTTAGCCTCTAGATACTGGTGTCTGTGTTCCTCGTCAGGGGTCCTCAAGAATTCACTGTGTGCATTGAGTAGGTCTGTGTGGAGGGTATTGTAGGCTTGCCTCTGTTTTTTGCGCTTCAGCGCAACGTATGATATGATGTGTCCTCTCACGACCGCCTTCGAGGCCCGCCACAAAAGGGATGTGTCCACTTGGGAATCATGGTGGTCATCTAGATAATTGTTCCAGGACATTGTGAGGTATGTAGGGAAGTCCTCGGACTGTGCCAGGTTGGGGGGAAATTTTCCCGTTTACTGAACCCTTCGGAAAAACCCCATCCCAATAAATCAAAATAGGAGCGTGGTCTGAGACTACTATATCTTCAATATGTGTTGATTTAATCCGATGAAATAGAGAATCAGAGCTAAGGAGGTTTCATCGTTCTTTAAAATATTCCAATGTTTGCATATTGTTTTCCTAATCATTTGTGCATGTTTATCATACTTAGTGATAAAATCGTGTCCTTTTTTTGTCTTTTTTGTATTTTCAAAAATTTTTGTGGTCACTAAAGTTCTCATTTTCCCTTTTTTAAATGTTCTCTATTTGTTCCTTTTTTACAAAATTTGTTGAATTTTTTATTCAATTTACATAAGATTACCAGGGGAAAATATTGTTTAGCCAGACAAATTGTTTTTGGGAAAATCCTTAAACCTTGGGAGAATGAAAACATACTAGTTGTCTGTATAAAACCCCTGTTTTAAAATCTTCTCTAATTTTGATTCTTTTCGAATTTTTGTCAGGTGAATTAAAGGATTCTCAAAACCTTAAAATATCAAAATTTTATCAAGTTGTTCCTCCGGAACGCTCCACAATAAAAAAAAAATATCGTCCACAAATCTTATCCGTGTGACCGCATATTGTGCAAAGTCTGACTTAAACACATGATTTCTTTCAAAATCTGCCATATATAGATTTACATAATTTGGAGCGACAGGGGACACCATCGAGGTAACGACTAACAACTTTTTGTAAAAAGGTGTCCAAGTACGCTGCTATTGGTTCAAGTAACGAATTCACCCCTGAGACAATAGGTCTCCCAGGGGAAGATTTAATCAACTTGTGTATCTTTGGTACTAAATAAAAAATCAGGACTTGTGGGGACATTTTCCTTACATTATCTGTAATGATGTTTTAAAAAAAAACTCCTCCTTAAAATCCAAATACATTTTTGGATCTAAGGTGGGACTGCATCAAAAGCGCGTTACATGTTTGTCAATAGTTGTGTATTCTTATTTTATTTTGAGGGTCCTCCCCACTGATGCACCTCCTTTATCAGCTTTCCTTATTATTAAACGCTTCATATTTTTAATTCCTTAAACGAGGGATCTTTCTGTCAGATTAGATTTTCCTTGTATTTGTATATTTGTCCATTTAGATAAAACCTCATTCTTCACCATTTGCTGAAACACCTCCAACGATGCACAATCCACCTTAGGATCAAATTAACTTTTTTAGTACATCTTTTTTGATGTTTGCATAAAAAGTTTAAAGTGATTAAAATAGGTGGGAATTATTTTTGTTCCACCCTTACCAATTAAAATGCCTCCTCAATTATTTATTTTATTGTGCGGGCACCCCAGAGCTCGAGAAACAAGACAACCCCTTCCTTTTCGGACTTGATTTGCTTTAATCACGTAAATTTAAATTTCCCATAGAATTTTTTAATCACATGATATTTTATCCCACAATGTTTGGGTTTTTGCATGTACGTTAGCCTTAAATTGATATGCACTTCAAAGCCCCCCCCCTGTTTTTTGGGGGGGGAAAAAGTCTTGACTTTCTTTTTTGTTCTAGCAGAAATCTCTTCCAAAGGGAAAATTGGTTGGAGATATCTGATACTTCGAAAGGATTTATAGCAGTAAAAGCAGTTTAACAAACTTTATGACTTAATAAGATGTAATATGAAACAGCTTTTGATGTTTTTTCCCTTAAATTACCAATTGACAGCCCCCCTAAAAACATCAAAATCTGTTTAAAATGTCCCGTAAAGCGGAATGATTTTTTATTCCCCCCCTAAACTGAACAAGAAGGGGTAAAGGTCATCTTTTTGACAGAGGTGAAGGGGGAGGGGGTTTTTTAACCCACTGAACACTTCGGCTTGCCCCAAGGGGCGTAACCAACAACCCCCCGGCCTCCTCCCGGGCCTTTTTGAGGTAAGGATGAAAGTTGACCAACGACCCCCTTTTGCCACCTCAGAGCAGTCCCCGGCAGAGGCAAAATGGTTTGTTTTCAATTTAATAAACTCAAATTTGGGTTCCCCCTTTTTAAAAAAAAACAGATGGAGGTGGGCTTAATTTGAGCTATCCCTTGTAACCTGGGTTTAATTTATCAAACCTTGTTGATTTAAAATAGATGAAATTTTACCCGATATACTTTTGTTGATTTTATCGTAGGTAATGATTTAAACCCCTTTTTTGACTTACCCCTACTTTGAATTCTTCAGGCAACCCCCCCTTGGGTTTTCCCTCTTGCTTTTTTTTTCAACACCCCAAAACTATACAACTATAAAAAGGAAAAGGGGAAAAAGTTCTAATGACTTATTGTCGCAGTCATTTTTTTGCATTGTGAAAGCTTGAAACTCAGGGGGGTTTTCCCTTCAAGTTTCTGAGGTTGGGGACATCAGGTAATTGGGTTTAAGGTCAAATTGGGCTCCGAGGTTTTTGACGTGTTTCTGCCCCCAACAAAGTCCCAGGTTTAGCTTTGTCGAGTCTGGATTGGTTGGAGGAGAACATTATGGGGGGGTTATTTTTTATTTATTCCCTTTTTTTAAAATATTTTAAGGCTATCTTTCCCTGCATTTTAACTGTTATGTGTGAAAACCCCTAATCTGAGTGGCCGGAGAATACTGTTCCGACATTTGAGAAGGGGGGCTACCTGGGGGGTATTTCTGACGAATAGAGTAAAATTGGGTGGATTTGGGCCCGGGAAGAGATGTTTATTTGCTAGTTTTTCAGAAATTTTGTTTTTGGTGGCTTTCATTCTTTCCCTTTTTTTGCTGAAATTGGAAGGGTAGGGGGTGGCAGGCCGAGGTCGCTCCCATTAGTTTCCAAATGTTTGGTTACTTCTGCAGTGAAGGCAGGTCCCTGGCAGATTTAATCCCTGGGGAATCCCAAATATGATATCAACTCAGTAAATAGTTTTTTCACGGTGGTTCTGGCTTTTATTTGGTAAGGGGTTAACTTAGGCCATCTGAGAACATACTACCCCCACCCCTTTCTTTTATTTTTCACTTTGGGAAAATTCAATGTGTTCGTTGGTTCCGGGAGAGGATATAGTGTTTAGCCAATGCTTTTTGGGGTTTTGGCTCTTCCTCCGGGGTTACAATATTGCATATTTCACAACTTTAGATGGCACTTGCCGTGGGAAATGAAGTTTCTGGGTGTGGTTTATCTTTTTGATTGAAAAAAAATTTCTGGTTTTCCTCTGTGGGTAGTATCATGACCCCATTGTATCGCGGGGATAAATGCCCTTGGGTAAAAAAAGTTATTGTCTTTCCTCTAGCATCTGTTTGGTTTATCTCTGCCCAATTCCCCCCCATTTTTCCCTTTCCCTTGGGGTGTTCGAGTTGTTTGAGATTGTTCAACGGGTTTTAACACCTGATTCAATGCTTTTCTTGTCTTGGCTCTCTCTTTTTGCCCCTCTTATTTTTTTCCTTCTTCTTTCTTCTCCCCTTTTTTCCCTTTTTTTTCTTTCACCTTCTTTTTTCCTTTTTTTCTAATTCTCTTTTCTTTCAATTCTTTTCTTTCTTCTTTCTCTGGTCGCAAAATTTTACAGCCCTCTGCTTCTCGAATCTCGGGGAAGGTCTGTTGCCTTTGCACCCAAAGTCTGCTCTGTGGGTGCCTTTTTTCCCACTGTTTTCTATTCTTCCATTGGTTTTAGTCTTAAAAACGGCCATTTGAGTGGCAATTGGAGGGGATGATCAGAGTCTGAATGGTTTTTTGATTCTTGATGGGGGTTCCCATAGCTGTTAAAACCCTCGCAGGCCCCATTCAGGCCAAAGTCAGGGTTTATCCACATGAAAGGTGAGCCCCGGTGTATGGGTTCCAGGTCTTTCTTTTTTCCCGAGTTAAAAGCTTTCCTTTACACCCAAAGGTCCCCCTTTCTTGGGCGGGCTTTCTTAAAAGGAAAAAGATGCAGCCTTCACGGTTTTTTCCCAAGGTTTTAACCCCACAAAAATCTGTAGGGAATGCCTTGATGTCCAATTATTGACCCATCTGTAAAGAAGACATAGTCGGGGGGCTCCCCAACTTGAGTAGGACAGTAGAAGATGGAGTTTCACCCTCCGTTTTTTTTCAAGACAGTCATGAAGGTTCATCCGGGCAGTTTGGTCTTCATCTGGGAAAGATATCATTTCATCTTCCCCTTGGAGAGGAAGCAGAGTGGGGGTTGAGGTATTACATTTTCTTCAAAGTGACTTTTTTTTCAGGGACAAAGGGCATTGTTAACGGGAGATGGCGCTGTTTACTGAAGGGTTGTGCGAGGGTTTTCGGATCCCTTGACATCATGAGAGCCAAAACATTGACCCAAAAGGGCCCTAAAATGAGTCTTGAGTCAAAAAAATTGTCAGAAATAACTTGGGGCAAAGTAGGGACAGTCCGTGCAACGGGATCAAATTTTGCAGAATATGCAAAGAGGTCTTGCTCCAGTTTGTGTGTCAAGGATTGGAAGCTTGGCCCCATAGTCTTCAAATAGGGGGAAGTTGAAAGGCTGGAGTTGTCCGTGATTCCCAGGCGGGGTTTTGTGGGGAAAATTTTTTTTTTTTTCCAAGGCTTTGAAAAACACTATTGGCCTAAAGGAGAGTTCATTGGTGTAAATAATGTCCTTTGAAAGAATGTGTAAAACTTGCATAAGACGGAGGTTTGGGGATACCCTTTTGACGACAGAAGTGACGGGGCCAGAAATCTTTGTAGTTGTTTTTAAAATTTTGGTGAAGAAATGAGAATCACGCTTTTTCCTGATCATGGGTAAGGTGTTTGGTCCCCTGTATATGCAAGTCCGAGGAATAAAAATTTTTTGAACACCTTTTGGAGTTAAAACTTTGAGATTTGCGTTGATTGATCCCCAAATGTTGAAGAAGACCCAAAGGCTTATTGACAATTTTGGGAAAAATGGGTGCACACAAGAAAATTTTCTGTCCTGAAAGGGCTTGATAAAACGGTTGGGGTGAGTTCTGTGCCCCTTTGAAGCATCCCGTTCAGGGGGCTGAGTACCACATAAGTGAAAGCAAAAGGGTTTTGACAGTCCTTGTGTATGGGAACTGAAAAGACATGCAAAAAAACCAAAAGCTGTGAAGTAGGAGCTGAAAAAGGTCTTGGCTGAAAAGAACATGAGTTTGGGGACCCGGGTTTATAATCCGTGACAGCAATGATGCTCGGGGTCCTGAACCAAATGGTTTTTTTGGGGGTTCCCCCGGGATAATTTTTTTGTGAAAGGGGAAGAGGTGTATTTGCAGGAAAATGAAGGGGATGAGCACCCCATTACCCAGGAATGTTTGATTTGTGACTCCAGAGATTGTTGAATGTTAAAGAGATATCGGGGAAAGTGAGGGGGGGGTAGCGCCGCTTTAAAGAAAACATGTACAGGGAGACGGGAAGGATGCCAAATATAGGCCTTTAGACCAAAACTTCAGGGGTACTTGTGTAAAAATTTTCGGAGGTTTTGTTGAGTGGATAAAATTAAAAGCGCAGGAACAGCTTATAGAGCTTCATGTAAAATTTGGGGTTTGTGTCCAAATACATTCCAGAACAATTTTATCTGATATTTTCATTCATTTTTTTTAGAAGATCATTTTAAAGCAGATTAGTTGGGTAAGTAGGAGAGATAAGAATTAGACGGATCCATGATTTCAATTTGGGACAGGGTAGTTAAGCGAGTTGGGGTTGGTGGTTCCACCACTTCAATGCTGAAATGTAGTCGGGGAAAGAAAGTATGACGTCCGGTGGAATGTCAGAATTTTCAAAAAACCGATTGGCTGCCCCTTTTAACTAAAAGGGAAAGGAGTTGGTGGCCATTAATTTGAAGATCGACGGTAAAAAAAAAAACAGGGGTTTAGAAAAACTAACAGTGGTGTTCTCGGAGCATTGAGAAAAAGGGTTTTAGAATATTTTTGCCGGATCCTAGGCTGAGGACGATAGGAGGTGCTTGGGGTTTGGAAAGGCGGTAAGATGCATCTTGGGGAAAAATGTTTGTTTCATGTAGGTTAAGTTTGGTAAATTTGAGGCCCAAATGAAGGGTTTTTTTATTGTGGGAATAAAGGTCTGGTTTTTTGGGGGTTAATCTTGGGGTTGATATTCAAAAAAATTGTTTACTGAGGTTAAAATTATTTTATGCTTTGAGGGTTTTGCGGTAGTTGCTGTCCTTTGGTAGAAAAGATTCCTTTTGTGTGAGCTTTAGTGCGACCTTATGATAGGGCCGGATGGGTTGCAGTAAAAAAAAAGTTTTCTGAGTTTGGGCCTTTGTCCCCCAGGGTGTGTTTCTGGAAAAGGGGTCGCGAACCGTTTTTCTCGTTTGGAATCTGTAGGTTTGAAAAACCAGGGAAAACTTGCTTTGTTGATTGTAGATTGGTTTTTGGGCTGAGTATAAGCCTGTGGGAGCTTTTGAAATAGGGTACATTAAAAACCTTCTTTAACTTTGGGTGAATCAGTCTGTCCCTTAGCGATGGAGAAAAGTTGATTCCGGTTTAACTCTGATATTCTCTCGAATAGTTTAAAAACCCCCAAGTAGGTTTAAGTAAACCTACAACAAACGCCTTTTGAAAAGGGATTTTGTGAGCTTTAGTGTTCTTTTTTTTTTCAAATCCAGGGCCCTAAATAAGGGCAAACGGGGATAAAAATTTTCTCCACGGTTTTCGTTGGATTTGGTAGAATTGAAAGATATTCTAAAAGGATTTCAGCCCAAGCGTTTCTTGGCCCCAAAAATGAAGACGGGGCAAAACTTTTCCCCCTGATAATACTGATGTCCAAACAGTTCTTTTGAGAGAAATTTTTGATGATAGGCCAAAAATTATCCCACCTTGAGCGGAAAAATGGTATAGGTTTTTCCCCAAGATGCGAATTATTTTCTGTATCTGGCTGATGCCCCGGTAAAATTCCCAAGGGGTTTTTTTCTCAGGGCTGGCATTTGGGTCGTAGTTATTGACTTTTTGGGGGTGTAAAAGGCAGTAGATTGGTTGATCCTGGGGTTTTTTTGGGGTATTGGGGCGGGGTGTGTTTGGAAATAAAGGTAGAACCGCAAGAAAAGGAATAGTGGTAGTCTTTTGATGGTGGTGGTGCTGCCGAAGGTAGGGGTAAGTCCCTGAATGAGTCTGTTCTGGTGGTGGAGGAATGTGGGTAGTTTGCAATGGAACTGAGGCTATTTTCTCCCGGCAAGGTGAATTTTGTCCCGGGGGAGTTTGTGGTTTTTAGTAAAGGGAGAGCCCCTGGTCTTTCAGACATTTGGCCATAGCGTCTGTTAGTACCATAAACCGATTTAGGGTATGGAGGGAATTGGGTTGTGTTCAATAATGCCGGAGATTTGGCCTGTAAACATGGTGGGAAAGCAAAGATGCCAAAGAAATAAGCGGGTAATGGCCCCGATTAAACTTTTCGTTTGGGCCACTTTTGTAGTTATGTATAGTTTTTTCAGAGTTTGAACAAAATTGTTTATGGGTACTTATTAATAGGGCCAAAAAGCCCAAGGGGGTAAGTAATCACATTTTTAAATTTTATATGCAAAACGTCTGTGTGCTGGGCAATAGGAAAAAATATTGGAGTCCCCTTTAATTTGGATTAAGTGTGGTCCTGGCATTGTAGCTAATGGCAACTTATCCCCCCTCCCCGTCTTTTTTTCCTCCCTTAGCATTGAAAATCAAATAGCAGCTACGGAGGAGAGGGTGTCTTGAAGCCCTGAGAAAGGGTAATTGGGGGCGGGGGTTTGATGTTGAAAGGGGTGGGCAAAATGTTAACCACGACAGTTGCTATCAAAATTTTTAAATTAGTAGTAAAAAAGTGAAGTGCCAGGGGCGGAAAAGGGGGGAATGATAACGTTGGGGGTCAAAAATGGCCGCTGTTCAACTTAACCCGGAACTTGGTTTTTGGATTGTTAGGGGCTACAAATATGGCCCCCAGGAAACGCAAAGGGCGGGGGTTTGGGGTTTGCCTTTCCGGATAAGGAGCGTTTGACTTTATAAAAAAGAGACAGAAAAAAAGGGGGTTCTGGGACGGGAGCTAAGAAAAATACGTGGGGGGCGGATTTGGGTTAATACAAAGGTGTGATCATTTGACGCTCCCCTCCAAATCTCGCAACTTTTAGGTTAATGGGAATTTGATTACCCTCATTTCCCCCAACTTGAAACCCATTTCTGGAATGGCGGCAGCTCACTCTTTAAAACATAGCATTCCTCAAATCCCTTTTTTTTTACATTCGTTTCAAAGAATTTGCTTTGCAAGAATCGTTATTTTCTTTCAGTGTTTTCTCCACAAATAGCTTTTCTCCGTGATTTATCTTGTTACACAGAGTGTAAATTTTACTTTTTTTCTCAAGTTTATAATATTTTTTACTATTTTTCTTTCGATCAAAATACTCGACTGCAAACCTTTTTAAGACCTATACTTTTAAGACGCCATACAGCCCAGGGGAGAAAGTGCCCCCCAGGGACAACTCCCCTAAAGATGCTTTGAATCGAAGCCAATTTTTTCATCTGCCAGAAATTTTAGTGTGAAAGATAACAAGTGATTGCTTGAAAACAAAATTTCCTGAAAAGCCGTTTTTTTTTTTTACCTAAGAAACAGAAAAATTAACCCCCGTTTAAAAGTTGAAAAGGGTTTAAACCCCATAATACCTACCTAAATAAACAATTTTCTTTGCCTCATCAGGCCCAATCTCGAATTTTTCAAAAATGCGAAAATCTTTTATATAAAATATAACCGGCTTGGCAAAAGGCCGTTCTCTTCGGAATTTAGTTTATGTCATAAATTAATCTGTTTTATAACTGTATCTGTATATATCTTTTAAAATAACTTATGACAGGTTCAGTTTTTCCCTTTACGTGTTGCTTATCCTGGGAATTTTCATTTTTTTTTCACCATCAGGATCCCCCCCTGACTACACTGAAATATGAGGAAAAATACATATTATCACATATACTTTCAGACAACAAACAGAGGCATTAATGGTAGCGTTTTTAAAAGGGATACACATATATACGCACCCTGTACCCGGTCACACCCTGGAGCACACTGAAAAGCTTAAAAGGTTTTCCTAAGGAGGCGACAACCCACCAAAAGACTTTCACTAGAATGTTCGAAAAAACGTAAGTCACAGACTTTAAAAAAAAATCTGTTTAAAATTACCTGTTTCTGTGGGGGTTTATAGGCCCCAAGTGATTCGGGCATCCAGGACCGTATTCGAGGTAAGGCGTCAGCCCCCCTCGGATAGTCCTCGGACGTTTGATAGACGCACCACTGTCAAAATGTTAAATCAGGGGTGGAATTAAATTTTTTGTTCCCCTCCTTACCCCAAATTTAAAACCTCCTCCAATTATATTATTATTATTGTGCCGGCAGCCAGGCTCAGAAACATGCCAACACCTTCCCTTCGGACAGATTCTGTTTTTTAATCCAGTAAATTACATTTTAAATTTGAACTTTTTTAATAAATGATATTTTATCACCAAAAGATTGGTTTAATTGGCGGTTGCAAGAGACAATTAAATTTTTCCCTGTACTTTCAAGGACTGTCGGACAAACACAAAGAACAGACAAGGAGGCCTGACTCTGGTCCCAGCCTTTTCCTGCTTTTTGGAACCCCGACTCCTTAAAAAAGCCGCCCAACCAGAAAATGAGGCTGCACTGATATGGCGACACAGACAGGACAACGGAACAAACAAAAAAAATAGTCAGGCGGTCCCAAAATCAGAAACAGTACAGGGAATGAGGTACAGAGACGTGATCCAAAGAGGAAAACCGGTGGCAGCCCAAAGCCCGGCAACAGTAAGGGCAATGAGGTACAGAATCGTGAGACGAGATTTAACCAGAATCCAAGCAAAGGTCAGAGTAAATGCAGAAAGTAACAGCCGAGAGCAGGCGAATTTATGGGCCCAATGAGCCAAAAATAGCAGGCAAGGCAGGAAGGAAGCAGAGACTTTATATAGGAACAGATGAAAGGTAGAACTGAAGCAATAGGCAGAAGGAACAAAAGACCAGATAGGAGAAGAAGGCTGCCACTCAAGAAGGAACAAAAATTAACCACGAGTGTGCTGGAAAATTCCTGGCCACGGGCGTTGGCCAGGAATCAATTAGCACCCAGCACAAAATAAACCCAATTCACACTAGTGATAAGAAACATAGTCTTAAGTAAAAAAACCATGGTTTACATCGTACTGGCCGTGGCCGGTGACAAAAGCCAAAAGACGGGGGTGTTTCAGGCACAATCATGACAACATATGAAGCATTAGCTGATATGACACATTCCGAAGCTCTCCTCTGTGTTATCTGGGGGGAGGAGGAAGTCCTTGACTTTCTTGCTTCTAGCAGATTATGCATCTGTCTCAAGGAAAGCTGTGTGAGAGGTATCTGATACTTCGATAAGGATTTATAGCAGTAAAAGCAGTTTAACAAACTATCTGATGAGCTTAATAAAAATGTAATGATGAAACAGACTTTTGATGTTTTTTCCTTAAACTTGACAGAAGTAGTAGATCTTATTTTATTATTCTGTTGAAAAAACATTTTCAATCTAATGTTTATACAAAACTTATAAAAGTACACCAAAAAATCTAAATATTCTTGTTCAAATGTTGGTACATAATTAAAACCTTTGTTAATAACTGAAACCTGAGCTTGAGTCAAATCTCTATTGCAGATTCAGTCATCCCAGCCTGGTGCAGGGCTACAATTTTGTTTCTGGTGTCCTTCAACAGCTCTTTGGTCCATAGTGGAGTTTGGAGTGTGACTGTTTGAGGTTGGGGGACAGGTGTCTTTTTAACTGATAACAAGTTTAAAAAGGTGGGCCATTATGTAAAATAATCCTTTTAAAATTTAATAATCCATAATACACTAATAATGCGTGATTGAGGATCATGAAATAGATACATCTGATATGGTCTTGAACAACTTTGAATAAGATAATGAAATATACATTTTGATAGCAATTTGAGTTAATACAAGTGAGAAAGGTTGATTCTGGAACAGCCAGCGTCTTGAAAAAGACTTTGTCAATTGATCTCTCTCTCTCACTATGACATTCTATAGTAGAAGAAGGTTATTCCTGTACTCAGCCGGTAAGCCTCAATTTCATACCAGTCTTAAAAATAGGAATTCCAGGGTGTCATATTGATGTTACTAAGGTACAGCCAAAATATTGATTATACAAGATACAAGTTAAGTGACATAATTTAATTATATACAAATTGGACAGATAGGTTTTGCTGAGATATGAAAACTAGTCAATCCATGTATAGGAGAAGTTAAATTTAGAAGTGGTCCCCGAACAGTAAATAAGGTGCAACTAAAAGGACACTGGGACAGTCTCCTGAATGTCCACTGAACACAACCCCCAAAAACTAAACTGTCTACACACACAGAAAAAGAGCTAAGACTCTTAACACTACAGAATTTTCCTCAGGACAAAACTTCTGTAAGACATATCCTTTTTATATGTTTTTTCCTCCAAAATTTTTAATTTATATTTCATATTTTTGTATAATATCTTATCCATATTTTTGTGTGAAAAAAATTTTTTTTTTGGGTTTTCCCATCAAGCAAAAGGACTGTTGCTATTTTTGTCCCTTAATGTACCATAACAAAAGGGGCCCCAATTTTGGGGTTTTTAACTCAGTCAAATAATATTTGAATATCAGAGATAACAAGGTATATTCTTCAGTTGGCGAGCTCAACGGATTTTAAATTTTCCCCCCAAACTTAAAAAGGGGGTTTTCTAAGGCAAAACCCAAGGTTTTCACTTTTTTTGGGGAAATTTACAAAAAAAAATCAGAAAAATCAGAAGTTTTTTTGAATCCTTTTTGGAAAATCCCTCAAAGCAAAACGTGGCTGGGAGGCGCAATTATCCCTGCACCGAGCAAATTCAGCAGACATGTCTTTGAAGGAACAAGGGGGAAAAAACAACCCGGGAAAATGGTTTATTTTTTTCTTATGCAGATAAAAGCAAAATTAATATTTACTATTATAGCAGTCTTTCAAATGGACTTTTATGGAGAGAATTGTACCTCATGTGAGGAAAAAATAGGAAAATTGATAGTAAATTGTTTTCTGTAGATAAGTTGAAATTAAAGCTTGCAAATGTTTTGAATTTGTTGAAATTATATAATTCACTTGTTTTCGAAGAAAGGCAAAATCCGAAAAAAATCCAAACACAGCAGATATGTAATATCACACATAATGAGGGAAATGAAACAGAGTGTATTTCATGTCCAAAATTGTAACATTTTTGGTTTAAAACTACAGGGTTAGAAAAACAACTTAAAAAGAGCGAAATAATTTTTAGTTATGCCAGGAAAAAAAAACACGATCATTTTTACAAGAAAAAAGGAAACGAGCCCGGGGCCCTCATATGTAAGAATCCCATGCAAAGAGTCAGAGGAAGTTGACCCAGATGACCCTTTGGAGGGGCAGACTTTAGAAAGAGCCCAAAATTGAGTCTCAAGATCCCCGACCAATTAATTAAAATTTTAAAAAGGGTATTTTGCTTAAAAATTAAAAAAAAGGTGCCTTTCACAATGCTGATATTTTTAATCAAACACAGATCATTTTAAATTAAACCGAACAAAAGAATAATATTTTAAAGGGCTGGCTACTACACATATTTTCCCCAAAAAAATTTAAAACACACCTTGGACAAATGTGACAATGAAATCGTCCATAGCAACAATAGAGATAGGTTAAAACAATTGATTTTGTTTTACCACTGGTGAATCTGACCCCCCCAGCATATTTTCCCAAATTTGCTAAA
>JAODAL010029794.1:0-51006 GCA_025379985.1 Phyllomedusa bahiana
TGCCTCCCTCTTCTATGCAAAAAAATTGGTATAACTTGTTTTTTTGTCATCCACCCCTGTTATTTGTTGGCCCACCTTACTCCATATCATCTCCTTTGAAGCGCCCAGTGGAGGGCCCGAAACATGTTGGGATAAATTTAGGGCCACACTAGGTTTGATATACTAGGGTTAGGCTCCGGTCAGGACCGCCCTCATCAGGGCGATATTCCTGTTGTTTGGTCAGGCTAGGGCATAATATTCCTTTGTCTTTAGGGCTATATAGGGATATTGTTTCCTGGTCCTTCCCCATACTTCTGCTTGTGATTTGGTTGTTTTTATTATAGATGCCTGTATGGCATAAGTGTCCCCTTTTTTATAGATGATACATTAAAAGTTATATTTTAAATATCATTTTTGTCCCGTTCCTGTTGGCTTGAGAAGCTGGAATTACCATCCAGAACAGTAAACTGGATACGTGGTACAACTTAGTGAAGACAATTTGGCTCTTAGGGTATGTTCACCTGGATCATTTTGGGGCGAAATTCGCCACGTATACACGGGGAAATGCGCCCCATAATTACGATATTCCATAGCTCTCATAGAGAACTATGAAATACGCCTCCTCTCCCCGCGTGTACAATACGATCGTATTGTACGAGCGGGGAGATAAGTGACATGTCAATTACTTGCGCCGGTTACGCGCTGCGAGTAATGCATGACTATTGGGTTGGTGGGTTGCCAGTCCCCCGCACTGCGGGAGTACACGCTGATCAGCGCAAGCTCCCGAAACACACGATGTACTGCGGCGTGTACTGTCAAATGGGCCCCCACTCATTACAAGTTCCCATTTTTAAACTTTCACTGGGCCTCTTTTCGAGTAAGGCCATTGACAGGAATACTGCCCTTTCGGCACCCCTTTTACAGTAGCCTGACCATAAAGCCAGCAAAAATGACCTTTCGGACACTCAATACAATAAGCAAGAAGAAATTACTATTTGAAACAAGATTTTTGGGAATAGGACATTGGCTATCACTGTCTTTTACAGCAGCTCGACCCCAAAACCAGCAAAAATTACCTTTTGGACACTTACAATAAAATTTAGAAGAAGAAATGAATATTTGAAACAAGATTATTTTGAATAGGACATTGACTATCCCTGTCTTTTACAGCAGCATGACTCCAAAACCAGCAAAAACAGTGTTCTTAAATGCCTATACTTTGTAAGTGGCAAATAGGAGTAGAAATAGATTTTTTCTATGGAATATCTGTGAAATGGGGTCTCATGGAAGAACAATGACAGGAAGACAGCACATCAAAAGTGTTCTTGAATCCCTATAACTTGCAACTAGGATTAGAAATAGAACAGCAGCATGAGCACAAAACCACCAAAAATGTCCTTATGGACACTCAGAATAAAATTCGCAAGAAGAAATGCAGACGGTTCACTGGGAGGCCCAGATGATGCTGCAACGCTGACAGTCGGGCCGAAGCAGGGAGCGAATGCCAGAAGTGTGTGCGCAAAGACCTCGAGCATTCCTCAGGAGACAGTCAAGACCTGGGTAGCGCTTGAGAAAGTTAAGCCTATAGGGCTTGCCCCTCCATATAAAATTCGAAAAAGCCTTACGTAGCACCATCACATCCTTATGCTTAAGAAACAATGAAATATTTTGCAAAGGGTATTGTCACATTATGCCATAAACTTATAAGGAATCGGCTCAAGGAGCTGAGGTTCCTTTCCATGAGTGGGGACGAAGTGAGCTTCACTTGGAAACGCTGGCAGACGCTTCAGTTCCACCCAGGTACTCTTCTCCTTTGCTTCCATTTTCTTTCCTCTAAATTTTCCTGGCTGGGGAAGAAATATACCGCTCCCTTGGAGTGGCAAATTGTGCCCCACATAAGGTATGATTTATGGAAGGATTTACCCTTGGGAACTGGATTTCCCAAATAAAACCAACATCTTTTTAAGATCTTAAAACTTCCACCTTTGGCCCTGGTTCGCATTTGTGGCCCCCCCTTTTTTATGGTGCCCAATTAACCCCTTAAAAAGTACCCACCCCAAAGTTGCCTTTCTTGGTAAGACGCCCCATGTATTGGGTTGAAAAGCAAACCATGTATGGAAGGTCCCCGGAAGAACATACGAAAACGAACCGTTCTCCAAACGCGGGGTTTTGGGGCCAAAAAGGTTCCCAAATTTTAAAAACTTAAAAAGGCAAGTCCTTAAAGAAAGGAAAGTTTTCATCTTCTTTTCCTTTTTAAGGCATAAACGATTTTGGGTAAAGAAAAATTTTTGTGGGGGGGCCCAGCATTTCAGGGGCAGTCAAGCCCGAGGTTGGAGGTTGGAAGGTTGCCCCCAATTTAAAAAGCTTCCCCTCAAAAGGGTTAAAAAAAGGCAATAGGTAGCAACTGAAAACAAAAGGATGGTGAGTAGCCCCAAATAGTGGGCTAAGGCAAAAAAAGTTAGAACCCCCAGGACTCTTTCTCAAAGTTTTGGGAAACGTCATGGCTGATCTAATCTGATGCATAAGGCATTGGTGTGTGGAAAGAAAAGATATAGCCAGCTCACCAATTATGTAGTCAGCGAGATCCGTCCGTGTACGCCCAGCATCCAGAGGAGATGAGCAGAAACAAAGGAGGAGAAGAGTGGTAGTACAGCACTGGAACGGAAACCAATCTTAAAAATCCAAAACCTTTATTGAAGATCCATTAAAAATTTTGCACACCTGTGAGGGCATGGTCTGACGCTTTCGGGTGACGCACCACCCTTAGTCATAGCCTGACTCCCAATGTAACAGACACTTCTTATATACCCCAAAAAAGCATATCCCTTACCCGAATGTCCCGCCGGTGTTGCTGGCTCAGAGACGCCGCTGTAGCTTCCGGACGGAAAAATGCAAAACCCGGGAAGTGACGAAAGCGGCAATGCGCAGTGGAGAAAATTTGCCCCAACCTGGAATGGGCAAGACATGCACAGAAAAACGAACACACATTTAGTCTCGGAGCAGAACGGGGGGAGCATTGAGGGAAAGTAAAACCAAATAACAAGGTTCCCAGAAGTACAATAATACATATAAATAAGGCATTTACATATAAAAGAAAAGAAAGAAAAGAATTATATACATAGGACTAGATACAATAATGTTGCCTGTTATGAATGAAAAAATGCATAGGAGCGTTATATGATAATACGGATATATAAGATTGAAAATTTAACTAAAAATAACCTAATAATCCAAATATAACAAACGCTCCAATGGCCAATCAATAATGTAAAAATAACCTATGATTAAACCTGATCTTGTACAAGCTAAAGGACAGAATATCCAACCTGAAGTGAAAAGACATAAAGTGGGCATAGAGTACATAGAATGTAGCACTGCAATTACAAAAATATGGTCATTAATAATGGAACATGATTTCACGTTTAAATTTAACCCTTTGGGTAGGGTGTATCTAACGTGAATATCCAGAAGGCTTAAAGGGTGATGTAAAATACGTTTTAAAGACCACCACCACTAATGGGTTTACTGATCTTCTCTAAGCCCACAATTTGTAAGTTTGTATAGTTATTGTTGTGAATCTCTCTAAAGTGCATTGAAAGACTAGATCGATTACGGGGAGTTGTATTAGTAATGTCATTTAGGTGCTCTAAAAATCTAAATTTTTTTGTCCCCCTGGTTTGTGCTTAACCCACATATTGAACATTTGCAGGCTATGCATGTGGCCAGATATACCACATTGCATGAATTGCAATTAATATCCTTTTTATAAAAATACTTTTTTCTTTTCACTGTCAGAAAAAATGGCAGAAGTTTGACAAATTGACAAGTACGGCATGGGGGGGACCCCCATCTAAAAATCCGTAAAATTTAACCAGGTGGTTTGTTTGTACGAGACTGTATTACGTTTGGGAGAGGAGATTCCCTAATGTTTTTGGTCCTTCTGGGGAAATACCCTGCATCCCGAGACACAAAAGATTCGTGAAACATCATCTTCCCATAAAATAGGGAGGTAATTCAAGAAAATTTGTTTAATCTAATGAAATTGATGACTTTGTCTAGAGTGAGTGTCAATGGCTCATTTAAATTTTGTCTTGGGTTTTGGGTTTTTTTGGAAAGAGGACAGAAGTTCCTCCCGTGTTCTGCTTCTAGCTTGATGACCATCCCTGATAATAGCCCTTTTGGATAACCTCTAGATCTGAGTCTACGTTTAATGGTCTTACATTCTGCCTCAAAGTCCCCCTGAGGATGAACAATTTCGCTTGCTCGGATCCCTCTCCCCTGTGGGGAATAGAATTTAAAAAGTATTTTTTGGAATGAAAACTATTTTGATGTAAAATAGTGTTCCCGGATAAGGGTTTTCGGGAAGTTTAGTGTGAATAGTATGATCATGTATTCCCGTTAGGGTGAGATCCAAAAAATGAATGGTTTGAGAATCACTATAGAAAGTGAACGAAAGATTCAGAGGATTGTTGTTCAAATAATCCATAAATAATTGTATGGCAGGTACATCGGCACCCCAAATTAATAGGAGATCGTCGATGTACCTGCCATACCACAGAAGACACTCAGAAAATGGATTGTCAAGGGTGTAAACATACATGGCCTCCCACCATGCCATGACTAGATTGGCCAATGATGGGGAAAATTTAGCCCCCATAGAGACTCCTCGAAGTTGTAAAAAATGGGTGTCATCAAAATTGAAGAAATTGTGAGTCATAAGAAATTGAGTTGTACTCAGACTAAAGGAACAGAAATCCTCAGAATAGCCCATAAAATTATTCAGATGGAATTGTAAGGCTAATATAGCTACATGATGCGGGATAGATGTATATAGAGCCTCTACATCGCATGTGACCCGACACATTCCTGATTTCCAGGTGAAATTAGACAAACTACACAATACATCTCTTGTGTCTTGAAGGAAACCGGGTACCCGATGAACCAAGGGCTGTAAAACCGAATCCAACCATTGGCATAATCTCTCGAGTAGTGACCCTATTCCCGACACAATAGGACGCATGGGCGGATTAACCTGGTTCTTATGTGTTTTAGGGAGGCCATACATTATAGGTGTCACCGGGTTCTCAACCAGAATGTAATCTACCTCCCTTTGACACAAGGCACCTACTGCTAGACCTTCAGATAGAATTTGCCTCAGTCCCCCCTTGGGACTCTATGACACTACAAAATTACGTGCAACAAAATATGATCCCACGTGGTCTTCGGATAAAAAAGATCCCTACCACTATTTTCTCACAAGAATTTGTTGCTCAGTGGAACCAAATATTGTCAACGTGCTCTCTAACTTTAATGACGCTGATAATCAAGCATGAGGAGTCTAAGCTGCAACAAATTGACAAAGATATTAAAGCATTGGAAATAGAGCTCCAACCCTTGCAAGAACTTCAAGGCTATGATGCAGCCCTACAAGATATGAAGAGTAAAATTAATGCAATGGAAGACTACATTATGGAAACTAAAAAAATCAAATACCAGCGGGATCTTTTTGACTACCAGCAAAATCAGGTATATGAATGGGGTCGAAGAATTTCTGTCCAAAGTACAACCAAGTCTATACTGAAACATAGATACAAGAAGTGGACTCCGTATAAATATCAGAGACGGGTCAGTTTCGGATCAGTGGAGTCGGATTCCGCAGAGAGCAATGTTGAGTCGATTGATGAAAATCCTGCTGGGGCAGCTATGAGTGAGAGTACTCCATCTTACTATCGACAACAAAAGAAAAATAAAAATAAAAATTCAAAAAACGACAAAGGAGGGGAGGTAGGAAACATTTCAACAGACGCAAGAATGAAGACCCGACAAACATTCCTGGACCAAATGAAGACCAAAAAGAAATCATAGATGTTTTGAATTTATCTTCAACTACGTTGACTTCCTCACAGGAATATGTCTTAAGTTTGGGATTGAATTTCGGTGTGAAACAAGATTTTGACGTTTTTTCCACATTAAAGGACATAAATAAATTTATCCGCCTTTTGACTCTTAAAAGAAACTTTCATTTTGATGAGGAATTCAACAGGACCAATAAGGAATCATTTCAGCAAGACACAGCTCGGCCAAACAGCTATAAAAATCTTCTTTTCCAGGAACAAATGGCTATATTATCTTTGGAAACTCTTTCCAATGAATGCAGTAACTCTCATCAAAAAATAACAGAAGTCACTGACTTTAAAACATCTAACCCAGAATTCTACCCAATTAATTCCCGCATTCCAGCAATGGATCGCTTTCAGTCTCTTGTTGAGAGGGATTTAAGGCATCTCAAGGACAGTGCTCCCCCTTGTCACAAATATGAGAATCTATCTAAAAATTTTAGCTTAGTATTAGAACAACTAACTAAAAATGAAGATCTAATCATTAAGATGGCTGACAAGAGGGGCACTGTCGTTGTGATGAATAAGAAAGATTATATCTCTTCTATGCGGTCTTTCTTGTCAGATGATCAAGTTTATTGTAAACTTTCAAGTGATCCCACACATGTATTCCTAGGGGAACTGAGGCAAATTCTATCTGAAGGTCTAGCAGTAGGCGCCTTGTATCAAAGGGAGGTAGATTACATTCTGGTTGAGAACCCGGTGACACCTATAATGTATGGCCTCCCTAAAACATATAAGAACCAGGTTAATCCGCCCATGCGTCCTATTGTGTCAGGAATCGGGTCATTACTCGAGAGATTATGCCAATGGTTGGACTCAGATTTACAGCCCTTGGTCCATCGGGTACCCGGTTTCCTTCAAGACACAAGAGACGTTTTGTGTAGTTTGTCCAAGTTCATCTGGAAATCAGGAATGTGTCGGGTCACATGCGATGTAGAGGCTCTATATACATCTATCCCGCATCATGTAGCTATATTAGCCTTACAATTCCACCTGAATAATTTTACGGGCTATTCTGAGGATTTCTGTTCCTTTATTCTGAGTACAACTCAATTTCTTATGACTCACAATTTCTTCAAATTTGATGACACCCATTTTTTACAACTTCGAGGAGTCTCTATGGGGGCTAAATTTTCCCCATCATTGGCCAATCTAGTCATGGCATGGTGGGAGGCCATGTATGTTTACACCCTTGACAATCCATTTTCTGAGTGTCTTCTGTGGTATGGCAGGTACATCGACGATCTCCTATTAATTTGGGGCGCCGATGTACCTGCCATACAATTATTTATGGATTATTTGAACAACAATCCTCTGAATCTTTCGTTCACTTTTTATAGTGATTCTCAAACCATTCATTTTTTGGATCTCACCCTAACGGGAATACATGATCATACTATTCACACTAAAACTTACCGAAAACCCTTATCCGGGAACACTATTTTACATCATAATAGTTTTCATTCCAAAAATACGTTAAATTCCATTCCCACAGGGGAGATAATCCGAGCGAGACGTAATTGTTCCTCCTCAGAGGACTTTGAGGCTGAATGTAAGACCATTCAATGTAGACTTAGATCTAGAGATTATCCAAAAGGGCTATTAATCAGGGCTGGTCATCAAGCTAGAAGCAGGACACGGGAGGAACTTCTGTCCTCGTCCAACAAAACCAAACCCAAGACAAAATTTAATGAGCCATTGACACTCACTCTAGACCAAAGTCATCAATTTCATCAGATTAAACAAATTTTCTTCAAATACCTCCCTATTTTATGAGAGGATGATGTTACCGAATCTATTCTGTCCCAGGGATGCAGCGTAGTCTCCAGAAGACCAAAAACATTAGGGAATCTCCTCTCCCCTAACGTAATACAGTCTCATACAAACAAACCCACCTGGATAAATTTTACGGGATTTTATAGATGTGGGTCCCACCCATGCTGTACTTGTCAATTTGTCAAACCTTCTGCCATATTTTCTGACAGTGAAAAGAAAAAAGTATTTTCTATAAAAAGGCATATTAATTGCAATTCATGCAATGTGGTATATCTGGCCACATGCATAGCCTGCAATGTTCAATATGTGGGTAGCACTACCAGGAGACTAAAAACTAGATTTTTAGAGCACCTAAATGACATTACTAATACAACTCCCCGTAATCGATCTAGTCTTTCAATGCACTTTAGAGAGATTCACAACAATAACTATACAAACTTACAAATTGTGGGCATAGAGAAGATCAGCAAACCCATTAGTGGTGGTGATCTAAAACGTATTTTACATGACCGTGAAGCCTTCTGGATATTCACGTTAGATACACCATACCCAAAGGGCTTAAATTTAAAACGTGAAATCATGTTCCATTATTAATGACCCCTCATATTTTGTAATTGCAGTGCTACATTCTATGCTACTCTATGCCACTTTATGTCTTTTCACTTCAGGTTGGATATTCTGTCCTTTCAGCTTTTATAAGATCAGGTTCAATCATAGGTATATTTATACATTACTGATTGGCCATTGAGCGTTTGTTATATAGGATTATTAGGTTATTTTAGTTAAATTTTCAATCTTATATATCCGTATTATCATATAACGCTCCTATGCATTTTTTCATTCATAACAGGCAACATTATTGTATCTAGTCATATGTATCTAATTCTTTTCTGTCTTTTCTTTTATATGTAAATGCCTTATTCATATGTATTATTGTACTTCTGGGAACCTTGTTATTTGGTTTTACTTTCCCTCAATGCTCCGCCGTTCTGCTCCGAGACTAAGTGTGGTATCGTTTTTCTGTGCATGTCTTGCCCATTCCAGGTTGGGAGCAATTTTCTCCACTGCGCACGCCGCTTTCGTCACTTCCGGTTTCGGCATGTTCCGTCCGGAAGCTACAGCGGCGTCTCCTGAGCAGCACACCGGCGGGACATTCGGGTAAGGGATATGCTTTTATTGGGGTATATAAGAAGTGTCTGTTACATTGGGAGTCAGGATATGACTAAGGGTGGTGCGTCACCCGAAACGCGTCAGACCATGCATCACAGGTGTGCAAGTTTTTAATGGATCTTCAATAAAGAGTTTTGGATTTTAAAGATTGAGATTTCCGTTCCAGTGCTGTACTACCACTCTTCTCCTCCTTTATTGGTGTGTGGAAACCCTGGCCGATCCACGCCTGATTCATCTTGCCAAAGGTCAGTCTCTCCACATTTTGGGTGGACAATCGGGTTCTCCTTGGGGTAATGAAGGCCCACGCCACACTGAACACCAGCTCTGATGCCACACTACTGGCCGGGCAGGACAGCTTCTCCAGTGCAAAGTCGGCAAGTTGTGGCCACACATCCAGTTTGGCTGCCCAGTAGTCCAGCAGATCTTCTACCTGGGGTGGCAGAGTGATGTCCAAGTAGGCCACCACCTGCTGGTTCAGGGTCTGCTCCAGGTCCTGCTGCTGCTAAGTACCCTCCTCACTAGGCGGGTGAAGGAAGCTGCTCATCAACGACTCCAGACTTGGGCTGCTGCTGATGGAGCTGCTACTGCTCCTACCCCCACACCTCCCCACAGCAGCCATGGCAGTGGTACGTGAGCGATGAGGAACCCTGTAGAATCTGATTGGTTTTGGGGTGCCTCATTAACTGACCAAGAACAACCGGATCTTTAAAGGGTTTATTACAAAGGATAATATAAATATATATACAAAGGGAAACCTAGCTAGCTAAAAATGGACAGGGGAAAAGAGAAGGCAGGGAATATGGTGGAAAGAGACCTGACTAAAATTGTGCACAGTCTTTTATGCCAGACACACCCACACACACATGGTCCATCCATAGCCCCAGCCTTGAACACCTCCAAGAACTCAGTTATCCAATCAGTCCAGTTCTTATACAGTCTATGGAATTTCTTGCAGAGCTCGCGTCTTCCAGTATATGTCCTCGTAGATCCAGAGGTCTACAGCCTGCTGGACAGGTCATCTGTTCAGATGCTGCCCCAGACCTAATTGAATCATCAATCACCTGCCCTGAAGGATGGTGGTGATGGTACTATCCCTTAGGAAAGTTGTCTCCTGTGATTCTCAAACAGATGGCAGTGTCCATTATTTATTCATCAAACAGCATTTACAAAATGTGTGAGGGTTGCAGTATTGTGTTTATTTAGATGCTACCTTGTCCTTCATGATATACTCAGCAGACTTTAATCCTTTGGCTGGGCATATCCAAATATCCATTCCAAATCCAACAAACCCCCCAGTCAGACCTGACAGAGGATGGACAATGGTGCACATAGGCAGTGGCCAACTGACTACACAGGATTTCTCTATAGTACGCCAGTTTCTTCTCCCTCTCACCAGCTGGAAAAAAGGCTCCCATGTTGGACTGTTAGCACGGGTCCAAGATGGTGGAGAGCCAGAAGTCATCCCTCTGCCGGATGGTGACTATTCGGCGGTCACGACCCAGGCCAATCAGCATGCTGCGGGCCATCTGTGCAAGTGACTCTGAGGGACTCCCTGCCTCCATCTCCACTGTATACTGCCACGGTGTGTCTGGGTCATCTGCCTTGTCTTCCTCATCTCCCTCTAACTCCTCCGGCTGCTCCTGCTCTCTTGTCACCTGAGTAGAAAAATCACTCATTTGCTTGTGCTCCAATGTCCTCCTCCTCCTCCAGTTCAGCCCCTACCGGACTCACGTGGCCGTGAGATGTAGTCGCCACGTCTCCAGTACCCTGACCAGACAGATTTTGCAGCATCTGTTCCAGGACATGAAGCAGTGGAATGACGTTATTCATCCCATAGTCCTGGCGACTGACAAATAATGTGGCCTCCTCAAAGGGCCTGAACAAACGGCAGGTGTCACGCATGAGCTGCCACTGGCTGACATCAAAATTACATAGATGAGTACTCCTGTCTGCTTGGATCATCAAAAAATCGTTAATGACCTTTCTCTGTTCATAGAGTTGGTCCAACATATGGAGGCCTGAATTCCAACGGGTGGAAACATCGCATATCAGCCTATGTTGGGGAGGCCATTCTGCCGCTGCAGCTCAAGTAGGGTGCGCTTGGCTTTGTAGGAATCGATGCAGTGCATGCACAGTTTCCTGACCATTTTTAGAATGTCTTGAAGATGGGTGGAAGACTTCAGGAACCATGGGTTATCCCTCCTCGGTGCAGCGCGAACATCATGTTTCTTCCATTGTCTGACACCATGGTTCCGATTTGCAGTTGTCGCAGAGAAAGCCACACATCGATTTCTTGTTGCATGACGCAGAGCAGTTCCTCCCCTGTGTGACTTCGTTCGCCCAGGCAAACCAGGTGTAGAACTGCATAACACCGCTGTGCCCTACACATGTGGTACAGTATGATGGAGCAGCACTTAGACTTGTGGAGGCTGGATGTGGTGGTGGAGGAGGAGGCGGACAATGGCGCAGGAGGAGCAGTTTGATAACATGGAGGAGAAAGTGGCATCTCCTGTCCAAGTTGTTGGTGTGGTTGGGCACTAAAAGACATGTAAAGGACATGTATTGTCCCTGATCGTAGTTACAGCTCCACATGTCCACGCTGCCGTGCACTTTGGAAGAAATAGATAGGCTCAAGGACTGGCCCACCTTCTGTTCTTCATATTTGTGAAGGGCTGGTACTGCCTTTTTGGAAAAGAAATTACGACTTGGAACTCTCCTACTCGGCTCGGCACAAGCCATTAGTTCTCTGAACGGTGCAGAGTCCACCACTTGGAAAGGGAGGGACTGCAGTACCAACAACTTGGACAGGAGCACGGTCAGCTTCTGCACCTTAGGATGGTTGGACGCATACTGTCGTCTCTTGGCAATCGTCTTGTTGAACAACTGCTGGCGCCATGAGTGGCGAGGAGCTGGAGCATCTGGACTGGGAGATGATGGCAAAGACAAACAGCTCCCTTCGGCAGAGGTGGTGGAGCCTTGACTGGCTGAAATGGCATGCGTGCCACTTGGCATGGCTGCTGTTGCTGCGGCGGCAGGATGGACCACCACATCTGAGACACGTTTCTCCCAGGCCACTGGATGGTGATGCTGCATATGTTGACGCAGGGCTGTGGTGCCAACGTTAGCTTTCTGGCCACGCTTCACTTTCTTCCCACAGAATCTACATATACAAATGTTCGGCTCCTCTGGTGTCTTAGCAAAAAAACTGCCACACAACCGAGTAGGTGATTTTACCGTCAACGCTCCGCACTGAGTGACTACTACTGCCGCTGCATCACTGAGCCCCTGTGACGCTACTTTCCTGGACCTGCAAAGCGGGTTTTCTACCCCTTGGCCGTTTGTCTCCTGCCCTCGCACTCCTCAACTCTGCTGACTCACGGCCACACTACCAACTTGCTGGCTGCGCTGCTGCCTGACGCGAAAGCTGACACCCTCTTCTCCCGACGATGATGCTGCACCCGGCTCCCACGTGCGATCGGCTACATCCTCATCGATTTGTGTTTGCCCATCACTCCTATTCTCCTCAACGGTCTCAGTATGCAAAGCCTAACTGCTTGCAACATTATGTCCCGTGCCACTCTCCACATCACTACTTTCCCGTCTACTCCAAGTAGCAGTGGATGTCTGCCACACCTCTTCGCTGCCAAGCAGCTGCCTACTGTCCTCAAAGAGTTCATCCTCGCTGTATAGGGGTGCTGAGCCCAGACCACATAGTAGATCTCTGGCTGAGGGAACCGAATGGGACAGAGGCGGGTTGAGGACAGGTGAGGGCCGCTGACCTGCTCACGGGCCCTGCCACCTTATGGTTGTGTCTGACGTTCCCACCAACTGTTGGCTGGGGTTGTCAGATGTCATCTGGGAGGAAGTGGATGACCTAGTCAACCAATCAAGAACCCTTGGGTTGCTAGTCAACACACGGCCGCTAGATGACACCGGCAGTTCTGGCCTCACCGAGTCACCCCTGCTGCGGTGTCCCCTTACTGTGCTGCGACCTGTGCCTGCTCCAGGAATGTTTGTGCCACTGCCACTAGCATGTGAAGGGCCTGCCACCTCTCTGTCTGACATCCTGTTTGATCAAAAAATTAAATATGAAATACCGAACAGAACAACCAGATGTAAATTAGGTGTATAGAGGACCAAAAAGTAAAGACACCCTGTATTTTTGTGAAAATTACCGCACAATCAAGAAATTAGATTAAGCCTTGTGTATGAAATATCGTACAGAAAACCAGATGTAATTTAGGCATATAGAGGACCAAAAAGTAGACACCCTGTATTTTTGTCCAAATTACCGCACAATCAAGAAGTTAGATTAAGTCTTGTGTATGAAATATCGTACAGAAAAAACAGATGTAAATTAGCCGTATAGAGGATCAAAAAATACAGACACTCTGTACTTTAGTCCACATTACTGCACAATCAAGAAGTTAAATTAAGCCTGGTGTATGAAATATCGTACATAACAACCAGATCTTCATGTCTGCACATGTCATTGAGAGTGTTCCTTTCTTCCTCCCAGGGTCCTCTGCCCCATGTAACGCCATGTGCTTGCGGCCATTTTACCAATAAAAAAGACGCTTAATTCTCGCGAATCACCCTAAACTTCGGCTTCGTGCAGAACTGACGTTTTCCTGAAATTCTAAACGAATTCCACTTCATTAGAATCGATTCGCCCATCTCTACTTGTGACCCCAACCTCATTATGTCATCAATGACGTCTTCAGAATATGGATTATCTAGTGGGGTCTGTTTATTGGGTGACATTTGGCTCATCTTTGCTTCAGTTTGGACTGATGATGATGACGATATTTGTGGCCGTGACTGAGAGGATGAGGAGTTAAAAAACCAGTGCATTCAGTGTGTATTAAACACTGAAAAACAGATTGACGCCGCTCTTCAGAAATGAGACGCATAGAAAACCGACCAAGCGATGACAGGCCATGTTCAAAAATATAAATATTAAAAAGGTCAAGATTTGTTCACAGTCTCTTATTGAAGAACTGTACTCCAAAGACAGCAAATCACAAGTGTTCTTTAATACCTATAATTCACAACTGGCAACTAGGATTGGAAATAGAATTGTTTCTATGGAATATCTGTAAAATGCAGTCTTATGGAAGACCTCTGACTCCAAATCAACAGTGTTCTTGCTTCAGTCCTTGTAAGTTGCAACAGCCAATTAGGACTACAAATAGAATTCTTGCTACGGAATATCTAAGAAATGTAGTTTTATGGGACAACCAACTAGGATTAGAAATATAATTTTTTCTATGGAATATCTATGAAATCCGGTGTTATGGAAAACCTCTGACACCAAATCAACAGTGTTCCTTCTTCAGTCCTTGTAATTTGTAACAGCCAACTAGGACTACAAATAGAATTCTTGCTACGGAATATCTAAGAAATGTGGTTTTATGTGACAACTGACTAGGATTAGAAATAGAATTTGTTCGATGGAATATCTATGAAATTCAGTGTTATGAAAACCTCTGACACCAAATCAACAGTGTTCTTCTTCAGTCCTTGTAATTTGAACAGCCAACTAGGACTACAAATAGAATTCTTGCTAGGGAAAATCTAAGAAATTTGGTTTTATGTGACAACTGACTAGGATTAGAAATAGAATTTGTTCGATGGAATATCTATGAAATTCAGTGTTATGTAAAAGCTCTGCAACCAAATCAACAGTGTTCTTTCTTCAGTCCTTGTAATTTACAACAGCCAACTAGGACTACAAATAGAATTGTTACTATGGAATATCTAAGAAGATTCATGCAACAACTGACTAGGATTAGATATAGTATTTTTTGTATGGAATATCTGTGAAATGGTGTTTTATGGAAGAACAGTGTCTTTTACACGGCTGTCCCTCCAAAACTGCAGCAAGGAAATTTTGGACAGGGAATTAAATTTTCTGCTAAAAAAACAGTATATGACAGCAATATCTTTTTAAAGCAGATTTCCTAACAGTGTCCTGTACACTGGCTGTCCACACAAAACTGCAGCAAGGACGTTGTCTGCACAGAATTAAATTTTCTGCAATATACCAGTATATCACAGTGATTTCTTTTGAGAGATTTCCATAACACTGTCTTGTGCAGAAGCTGTCCCCCAAAAAAACTGCAGCAAGGAACTTTTGGGCAATGCAAGATACAGTATGCAGCAATATCAAAATCACTAACTACTACTGTCTAGGATTCCCTAATCTTGCTGTACCCCAACCCTAACTAATCTATCTAGCAGCTTTTCCTTTGTGAAATTGCTGGGAAATTATGGGCGACATGTATGAAGCTCGCCGGGTCGGTGCGCGGGCCACTGTCGCTCCTATTCTGATTGGTCAATTCTCTTCCATAGGATATAATGGGCCACTGTCGCTCCTATTCTGATTGGCTGGTTTATGCCGACCAATCAGAAGAGCTTAAACAATTTGAATTACTGTATTTCTCGGCGATTCTCTCTATTGCAATTCCCTATGTAGCGCCGGTCTCGGCGACAAACGCGTTGTTCGGGGTTTTAACTGATTTATTTTTACAGAAGGTTTTAGCTCTTTATGTGATAATATTTTACACTTAATCAAAATGATTTTTTTTATTAATACTTCATGCCGCACGGCGCTGAGCGCCGAGATTTCAGTGCGCCGCTCTCTCCATAGACTACAATGGGAGAAGTAGCTTGCGCTCTGATTGGCTGGGATAGCCAAGCCACCGCTAGCTCAGCCAATCAGCTCTTTTCTGTATTTTTACTGTATTTTGAACTGTCCCGCCTTGGATTTTGATCGGTCAAAACTTCTCCATAGGATATAATGGGTCTTTGTCGCTCCTATTCTGATTGGTCAATAGTTCTCCATAGGTTTTAATGGGACACTGTCGCTCCTATTCTGATTGGCTGGTTTATGCCGACCAATGACAAGAGCTTAAAAAATTTGAATTACTGTATTTCCCGGCACTTCTCTCTATTGCATTTCCTTATGTAGCGTCGGTCTCGGCGACAAACGCGTTGTTAGGGATTTAAGTGCTTTATTTTTAAAGAAGGTTTCAGCGCCTTTTCTGATAATGTTTTACACTTAATAAAAATTATTTTTTTATTCATACTGCATGCCGCACGGCGCTGAGCCCCGAGATTGCATTGCGCCCATCTCTCCATAGACTACAATGGGAGAAGTAGCTCGCGCTCTGATTGGCTGTGATAGCCAAGCCCCCCGCCGCATCAGCTCTTTTCTGCCTTTTTACTGTATTTTGAACTGTCCCGCCTTGGATTTTGATTGGTTCAAAATTCTCCATAGGCTATAATGGGTCTTTGTCGGTCCTATTCTGATTGGCTGAGCTAGCCAAGCCCCCGCTAGCTCAACCAATCAGCTCTTTTCTGCATTTGTACTGTATTTTGAACTGTCCCGCCGTTGATTCTGATTGGTCAATCATTCTCCATAGGTTTTAATGGTTCACTGTCGCTCCTATTCTGATTAACCGGTTTATGCCGACCAATGAGAATAGCTTTCAGAATTTGAATTACTGTATTTCCCGGCAATTTCCAATATCCAATTCTTGATATTGCGCCGTTCTAGATTTTTGGAAAGTGTTTTTTTTTTTTATTATGTTTATTTTTGAGGTTCAGCTCTTTTCTGACAATGTTTTCCGCCTTTATAAGGCGATTTTTTCAGATTCATACTCCTGCTGCACGGAGCGGAGCGCCGAGATTTCTGTCGCGATCTTCTATCTGCTTCCTCGCATGTTCCGATCCTGCTTCACTTCACCGCCGCCGGAGCATTTAGACCAAAATAAACCAGGTCTGACTGTCGGAGCTGCCGAGCGCTGCACTGCGCCTCGCTTTGCCGATTCGCAATCATACATGCCTCGGAGTTTTCGAGCACACCGCGTCCCGCCCCGGAACACCTACACCGTGCCCACACCGCGCCCATTGCCCGCCCCTTCATGCGAGGCGAAGCTGAAAGTGGCGAACGCTGCGCCTAACACCGCATCCCTGCGTCCGACAAGGGGATTCGGGCCGGGAGGCGCAGTATACACCAAAAAACAGGCGTAAAGCCCGTTTATACATGTCTCCCAATGTGTCTGCCTGCTTTGAAAAAAGCAGTGCAGAGAGAACAGTGTGTTCAGTTCACAGGCTGTAATCATAATGGCGTTCAGCAGGAAGTACAGTGACATAGATAAAAGAGGGTCATGTGATTTTAGCAGCCAATGAGATCCAAACACCCCCCACTGACTACGGTCGTGACCCCCCTCGGTGCTCTGTGCTGATTGGCTGGCCGCCAATAGTAGAGGAAGCAACGTAAATGGCGCAATCACAAGTCTAGATCTTGATTTATGACCCAATTTTAAGAAAAAAAATAATATAGAATTGAGAAACCTGTAAACATCGACTCGATTTAATCTTTTCTCGATTAAATTGCTCAACACTACCGGCCATGCCTGCAACCCACAACGGGAGCCACGGCATGGACCATAAGCACAACAAGGGATGCAGCAAAGGCACGGGCACGTCTGCAGTCTGCAGCATGGACTGCGGCGTGAACCGTGACATTAAGTATGCACACTGGCACTCCAATCAGACTTTATGGGATTGCCAGAGATAGCCAAGCACTGAATTTGGCTATCTTCGATAGTCCTGTAGTATCTAAATGAAGCAGCAGTGCAGATACTCAGGTGCTACTTCAGTCAAACAGAGAACACAGGACCTCTATTCTCATGATCTTAGGATAATAGTAGTTGGAGAGAATACACTATGCTGTGGTAGGTGATAAGTTGTGAGAATAGGTAAACCCCTTTAAGTTTAACTGTGCATGCAGTGAGCTCCTTAGCGCCCTCTCATGACAACATAGTTACATAGTACTCTGCCATTATGTTAGCTTTTAAAACTTTGGGGCAGATATACTAAATCTGTCTAATATTCAAGCAGTGTGAAATTTATCATAGTGGGTCACTGTGTACAATAAATTTGGTGCATCTTGCTTGTCATGTTAGACACTTATGTTACATTAGAAAACTTTGAATGGACTGTCTCTAAAACAACTTTGTAATTATGTCCATTAACACAAAAAAACAGAATGACCTTTAGGTTGGTTTACTTTACACCAGTACTTTACTACAAAATATTGGCGCACATGACCACAGCACCATGGAGTCGTTTCTAATAACACTAAACTACTACTTCTAAACCCTATCACTTAACACCCCTCACCCGAACACCCCATTTTCCTTTCTTTAACTATGAATCGCTGCTTGAATTAAAATGGCCACAGAGGTGAGTTTATTAGCAAACATGTAACATATAAAATATACCTTTTGCATCTAATAAATATATTCTTTCAACTAACTAATCATACCACGAGGAAGCAGTCCTTGAAGCTACAAGGACCTGGCTACCATTTGCTGACATTAATAATGTAGCCATTATTCACCCCATCCACAAAACCACCAGCTCAGAGGAACTATAAACCAAAAGAATGGCTAATTTACCAAAACACTGCCTCAGAAGGACTCCACCATGTACGAGACCAGCATTTTCATCAGACCAAGCATAAACCTTGAAAAATAAGGGCCCCCATTGCCCCTTTAACCATAGCCCCTGAGTCACCGCCACTTAAAGTCACATCAGGAGCTCTCAATTCAATCCCTTTAATCCCCAATGGTCAGATATCGACCCCCAATGCATTCAAATGAACCACATTGCTCAAGCAAAAATTACCCTACCCAGCCTCCAGGTCAAAATGCCTAACAAAATTGCCCCCATTATGGGCCACAAAAGCCTTGATTGCTCACTTTTAAGTAAGTTTTATTAAATAGCTCAACCGAACAAGCCCCCCTCCAGGATCAGCGAGGAACAATCTCAGACCAAATTGTGATGACCCCAGGGAACAAAGACCACAACCACAGCAAATAAAATTATACTTTGTAAGCCCCTAAAAGAGTGGGCACCAAAATCAAATCCCACCCACTCCCCTGCCATTTGACTGGGGGGGAAAAACTTTTGCCCTAACCTAAAGGCCCCAAAAAATGCTATTGAAAAAGCCAGCCTAAATAGCACCACCTCAAAAACTGAGCCAAAAATCTATCCCACCATGGAGACCTAGACTGCTAGCCCCAATGTTCTTGCTTGAGTCCCCTTCCCACTGCCCAGGGGCTAAATATGTCCACCTGTTCTGCCCTTTCAAGCCAGGGGGAGCTTGTGCCCTTAATCGTCAAGCAAAACTCAATGGCAACCATTTTATGAGGGGGAGGCAGGAGCCCAGTTGCAGGGACCACTCTCCCTTGCACCAAGTGCCGCCAGCTCTTACCCACCGGAACTCCAGCCTGGCTAGGCCATGCCCGGCAATGATGGGATTACTCCGCATTGGCTAGGTCACATCGTGCTGGGGCTCTGGTTCGTTATTTCTTGCATTTCACATCATGCCCTCTTCTGACTAAGTCATGCTTCTTTTATCTAAGCCATTCTATGTCACTTGAAAGTGAAGAGTAAAAAAGGCAATGGCACCACTTCTTCTGGTGCAAACTGTGCCCAAATTCTGACACATTTAGCTTAGTAAATCTTCCCCTTTGTGTGTGCAAGTATTTGAATATCTATATCAGATAAAAACAGCTCTGATCACTAAACAATATGCAACTAGTGCTTTAACAAAGACAATATTAGCATAGATATAATGTATGTAAAGGTAAAAGAATAAGAAAACAGCCTTTTATATTAATCATATTTAATACTTCTAAGGCAATAACATGTTGAAACCATTACTGGCAGGCTGAGTTTGGTTATGTTGTAAACTTTGCCCATACAACATTAATCAAAGTGTGCAGCCTGCTATTCTTGGTTAAGCAAAACTCTCCCAAGAGCTTTGATTTAACAAGAACAAGTAAATCCAATGACTGATTGTAGATGCTGTTGTACTGTAAATGCTAACTTGATTGTCTTGTCTAGTAATATCAGATATTGGGTCTTGTAAGGGTGGACTAACAGGTACTATAGTATACTATTGGGTTTATGTTCTTGAAAAGTGCTGCGGAAATTAGAGCAATCTGTGTGTGATGCACTAAAGTGATAAGTGTGCTACTTGTTCCACGTTTAGAACTTTATCTTATTGTTATTATCATATAATTTTACTACTTCATGGTCCTGACTGGGGCTATTATAGTAAGTAAAGGCACATATATGCAATATTGTGTGTGCAGCACAATGCCAAAAGCAACAGTACCATGCATATAGTAGTAGATTAACAATTATATGTATAAAATGCCATACTTACATGCCAGTCCCCAGCCGCTGCATCTCTGGAGTTCCCCTGAGGATAGGCCTCTCTTCACTTGTGGGTTTTCATCACACAGAAAAGGCTTGCACCTCATTTATTCACTAGGGAATGCAAGCATCTTCTCGGTGTTGGGACATGGACCTGAAAGTGAAGAAGAATGGGTCCTCAAGGAGCTCAAAAGCTGTAATGGCAGGGGAACAAGAGGTAAGTAAGATTTTATTTTTCTATTTTTCCTAACCCTGGCCCTATTTACATATACATTTATTAAAGTAGAACCCCTTTAAGGGGGAGGGGCTTTCCAAGAGTTTAGTTAATGAAAGTAATTGCAGTAAATGTTACAAAATAAAACAAAATGCCTTTTCCATGAGATTCTATGTGGGACCAAATGTTAGTGAACTTTTCCCTTGAAAGAAATGTCTCTGACCCAATTGTTGAGAACAATCAATTTCTCTTTTATGATGCTTCTGAAAGAGAGGCACATACTCTCAATGGTTACATAATAAACAACAGATGAAATGAAAGTGGAAAGGGGAGAGAGACAATAGCATTATCGCTTCTAAGTGCTTACTTTATAGTTTTTTAATGATATTGTATGGACTAGAGAAAGAGTAGCTGCCCCCAACATCCTTACAATCTAGGAAACATTAACATCCACTACAGATTCCACTATGAAGTCTTGATCATTTTATATATTACCAAGCATAACTTTATTAACTCAGCATGTTTAAGGACATTACTCCTGAAGATGGGGGGACTATACTGTGGTCCTGAGTTAATAAAGTTATCCTTGGTGTTTTATGATATAGTCAAGAGCCTGTCCTGGATTTTAGAATGGTAGGTGGTCCTTTATTTGGTTTTGCCCCGTGTATCACAATTTATTGACATAATTAAGAAAGGGTGTTTGGAAGCACTGATAATAAAGTCTCTTCCCCTTGAACTGTTCCTCATTTTTAACCACTTACTGATACAGGAAATACCCATTACTTAGTAATCCCACTATATAAAAGGCTGGTGTCAGCTGATAATTGCAGCTGACACCCATCAGTGATAGCAAAGAGCAAAGCTGGCTCTGTTCCCTGCTTTTTAGCTCTTTAGATGCCACAGCAATTGTGGCATTCTAATTAATGAGAAACAGTGCCGCACATCGTTTCCCACTCCGATCTGTACCCTTGTGGCAAGATTGTGGTGTTCTGATTGGTTAACATGGCGGCTGAAAGCCAGAGGAAATGTAAAACCCCAAAACTTTGTCTAAACAATAGAAGAAAAGTACTAACGATATGCCCCGTGGCAAATACCGGGGGGGGGGGGGGGGGGGAAAATTTTCCCCTATTCTGTTTTACAAATAAAAAAAAAAATATAAAAAAACTACCAAAAAATTTGGGGTGGTGTCACGTTTTTCATAAAAGTCCAATCTATTAAAATATAACATAATTTATCCCATATGCTAAACACCATAGAAGAAAGGAAATTCCAAAAACACAAGTTAAGTTTTTTGGGTTATTTCACATCCCCTAAAAATTGGAATAAAAAGTTATCAAAAAGTTAAATGTTACAGCTGCAAACTTAAATTTGTTTTACTGATATTTTATTTCAGAGAGCAACACAAATTAGCAAGTATTTGTGAAGTGTTAAGAAAAGGATACGTTCTTTTTCAAATTTTTGCTAATTAAAAAACTGAAAAGTTTGGCGTGCATTTTTTATTCAACTCACTGTACTCTGATACCCTAAATAAAATCTAGTCTCACCAATTGCCTTCAGAAGTCACCTAATTAGTAAATTAGTACATATGTATGTAATTAATTTTCAGTATAACTAAAGTTGTTTTGTTAAAAGGGTGAGGTTTGTTCATTAAAAAAGCAAACAACAGCGTCTGCAAGTGAAAATAGAAGTTGATCTGAGGGGGTGCTGCTTCTTGCCTTTCCCCCTCCCTTTCCCCCCCCCCCTGCACCGGGCAGCTATCCGGGATTGCTCCCCAGATTTAAACCCCTGTGTGTCCCTGCCTAAGAGGTCTAGTTTGTAATAGTGTTCCTTTACCCTCTGTTGGGACTATCTCCAATCCCAGCAAAAAAAAAACAAACCCTCTCAGAACAGGGGGGGGAAGCTGAAAAGTGACTCAGGATGTGTCCCTAGTACAGCACAGCGAATGTTCCAATCTGTTTTAGTATTTTATAGTTACAGCTCAAGACTCATGATTATGTAACAAACAGGGCCCCTGCTGTCAATTCTTTGATCAGCTCACTTGCTCAATCTGTGTAGAGAGCAGGAGGAAGCGCACACACGGGGGTTAATCCAGGCGCATAGAAGCCCAGAGTCCCCCCTCCTCCTCCCTACACTACAGAAGAATTCTGTGCGGGAGGGGCTCTCTGTCGCCTGTCTTAAAGGGGGTTTGAGTCATTCGACTGAAGCCAGTAAGATAAGGATCAAAAGGTGGTGTTTATAAAAAATTTGAGAAGTAAAGCCTCCATGAACGGGCTAGCTAAAAAATCAGTAGGACTTTTGTAATGAACATATATTGCAAAAGCTGCTTTTTTTTTTTAAAAGATTTTTTAAAAAAAACCCCAATTTAAAGCGAGAAAACCCCTTTAAGGCCTCAGGGTTTGTTAGAGAACTAAGAAAAAAACAGCGTGGGGAAAACAAGGAACACATAGACGTGGGATAAAATTGTGGCAAAGTGCATTGCAGGATTAGATTTTTAAAAAATAGCTCAAGTTCTGAACATCTTTTGGAGCGCTGTTCAAACCATCATCTGCGTCACGGTTCACGCCACAGCCCTGAACCGTGCTGGTGCCTCTGTGGGGTTCCCTATACCCATACCTTTGTCGGCACCGCCACCCGCCGCTAGGCTCTACTCACCTGTCCTTGCTCCTGCTCCACCCCAAAGGGGGGCGATCGTGGCAGCTCTCAGTAATTTAAAGGGACAGTACCTAACTACCTGTCCAGTGACTTGTGACCTCCCATGATTTAAGGAACTGCCTGCCTCTGTTCCAGGTCAGTTCGTGGTTGTACTTCTGTGAGCCTGTTAGTCCTGTGTTAACCCTATGTTACCCAAAGTATCTGTACTGATGTTCCTGCTGCTACATGAGTCTATTATCTACTTTACTCCCTGCTGTTATCCTGCCATTCTACCAGTCCATTATTTACCTGAGACTCTGCTACCCGTCTACTGCTATACCTGCTGTTACCCGTCACCTATGCCTTTACCCGGTGCCTTCCATTCTATACTTCATGAGTAGCCACGTCAGGGGTAGTGAGCTTGAGGTTCCCTGCAGCTATGTTTTTCTGGCCTTGCCACAGTCTCCGGGGAAGACCAGGAGCCTTTCAGACTCCGCTCCCTGGCGTGGTCTCTACCTATAACATCTACACTCTCAGTGGCCCAGAGGATCCACAATAACCTGGCGTCTACAGTTTCATTGGAAAACCTGACAGAATGAACTGACCCCTGGAAAACATGACAATCTGTAAATGGAAGGAGTATGGCACAACT
The DNA here is from genome assembly GCA_025379985.1 of Phyllomedusa bahiana. NCBI lineage: Eukaryota > Metazoa > Chordata > Amphibia > Anura > Hylidae > Phyllomedusa > Phyllomedusa bahiana. The sequence continues at coordinate 23,561 of JAODAL010029794.1, forward strand.
GCTAACCTATATGCAGATTTGTCCATCCAACTAAACTGATAGCCCAGACAAGGCGAGCACTAGAGAAGCAGCTGAGAGGCTAAGGGCTACTCTGGATGAGCTACAAAGATCCCGTCTGGGGGGAATCTTCACGGGGCCCTTTATTATCATTCACCCCATAATTGGTTTTATGATAGAGTGGCAAGAAGAAAGCCCTTTTTGAAAGCAACGTTCCATTTTTTAAAAGCTATCTATGGAACACAGCATCCCCACTGTGAATCAGGTGGGGGTAGTCTTGCGGGGGGAAATGTTTTGCTTCAGCAGGGACTGGGAAGCTTATCAGAGTTGATGGAAAATGGATGGAGCTAAATACAGGACAAATCTTGAGAAAAACCTGCTAGAGGCTGCAAGAGATTTGGGGATGGGGTGTGGGTTCACCTTGCAGGACAAAAACTCTAAACATAAGCAAAAGCTACAATGGCATGGTATAAATAAAAGCATAGTCATGTGTTAAAATGGCCCAGTCTAAGTCCAGACTTAAATCCTATTGAGAATCTATGGCATGTTTCAAAAAATTGCTTTTTAAAAAAAAATTGCTCCGAATCGCTTCCCCCAAATTGGCATTTATTTTATTAAAAGTCCCCCAAAAACATTCGCCCCAAAAAGACACACACTCTAAAGAGCAACTGGGCCCTCAAGTAAACAATTCTAAAATATTGCAGAATATTAAACTTTTAAAATACCACAGCTTAGCAATTTGATAATTCACTAATTTAGTGCATCGTCTTAAAATCTCACCTGGGACAAGGCATATTTTTTATGTCTGAACAGTGATACTTTTTTGTACTTTTTTTCACTTTTCCTTCCATTGTTTTATTCATGTGCTATTTCCTGGCCAACTTACTGTGTCTTCCCTCCCTTCTGTAACATTTCATGGTACAGTCTTACTTTTACTGTTGTGGCAGAGCGACCTTATGTGGTCGCAGGTTTCTGGCATTAGGTGTAGTACAGCAGAATACCTGCTACAGACGTGCCACTGAAGACCTGGTCTTTTTATAGGCCTCCAGGGACCCGCCCAAAAAGGGAAATATTTTGTGCTTTTGCCTAGGTTTCTATAAATAAGCTAGCATGGCTGCTATGCGGCCAAGTATGGGTTGCCTTTCCCGGTACGGTCACAGTGTTGGGAGGAGGCGATTTCCCCATTCCAGGATGTCCAAGGGCTGTGGATTGCTGTCTGAGGTTTGGAGCAACAGTGGAGCCAGAGAGAGGATGGCTCTTACCTACAGGCTTGAGAAAAGCCAGAAGTAGATATTGGTGGTGCTGGACATCAGGTGCAGACCACGGTAGAGAGCTAGTGACCGGACGGCCAAGGGTTTTGTTTGTTTTTGTTTGATTTCATATTACCTGTGTCTGAAGAGGAAATAACGCTGGCTGAGGCCAGAAAGAGAATCCTGGTGTTGGAGCCCAAATTGTTTTGGGGGATCCCGAACAAAAAACCCAATATGGTCCAAAATGGCATCCAGATGAGAGTGAGGCATCCCCTTTATTATTTTGGGCCAACGCATGTTAAAATTTTGTCCCCTTTTTTCCAAAAGTAATAAATTCTTAATTATCCTTAACAGATTAAGTATTCCTGTCTTATCATGAATTACTACAGCCAAAGAAGATGGTTTGTGTCAAAAAAGCAATTTAAGACCAAAACTGTTTTGTCACAACAACAGTGGAGCTTGCACAACTAAACTTCCAAAGTCACACATAATAAATTATGATTTAATTACTGTGGTTTAATGTCTCTAAATGCCACTAAAGTTCTATATGAAAATTACTTGTTGGGAGACAGATTATTTTTTTTTAAATTTTGAATAGAAAATTATACATAGTAATTATTTTCACTATTTTTATGCATCATATTTGCCAAAGGTTAAAATTAATGCAAAATCCTTTACTGTACATGTTATAATACACAACCCGCTAAAGGGAACCTGTCAGCTATTTCATGCTGCCCGAACAAAAGACAGTACAAAATAGCCCCAGGCTTCTTTTTTGCAGTAAAGTATATTACTATAAAAGACTGCAATGTTATACAGAAAACACACTTTGAAATAGAGCTGGCACAAGAAGAGGGCCGGTTTCTCCTCTGTTTGAGTATAGGGAGAAAGCTGTCATTTAAGAGGTTTTTCCACTATAGACATTTATCACTGAGATAGGTGATAAATGTCTGATTGCTGGGGGTTTGTCGGGATCCTCATTAATAAATAAAATGGGGTCCAGAGTCCCTTATTCTTCCTCACTACTCTTGTGAAGCAAGAAAGTCGTTAAGCAGAGCAGCAATTGAACATGCTACGGTATGCTTATTTTGCAGCGCATTTCGGCGCACATTTCGCCACTTATTGTGCTTTATACGTGGCAAAATGCCGCCCCTTATGGTAATTATGCTTATGAGAGCTTAAATTTCGCCTGTTCCGGGCGTACAATTCGTCTACGTCGCCCGGGAGGGGAAGTGAATGTGAATTTTTTTGACAATGCTGTCAAAGGGGCGGCTGAGCGCCCCGGCCCCCCGGTTTTGGGGAATTTGTATGTAGCCGAGCTTCCCAAAAAAACCCGGGGTATTGGGGTGTATACGTCGTGGCCCAAAACACCGTGTGAACATACCCTACTCCAAAAAAAGTTATAAGATCACGAAGATAAAGAAAATGGCTATCTTTGTGAGTCCCATAATTTTGAAAGAGACCCTTTTCAACCACTTTTCCACTCAAGCAGTGAAAAGGGGTAGGGGAGGTGGGGGCCCTGTTTTTAGTGATAAATAGGGGTCGGGTTTTTCTTGGACCCCCAGAAATCAGTTGGAAAACTTTTTCTTTCTCTTTTTTTTTTTTGTAACAATATTTTATTTGGGGAAAATACATGACCCACATCATAATTGGAATATTACAACTTTGTACAGTGTTTAGACCAAAATGTAACTCCTAATATCATGAAAATCAATATCTTCAAAAAAACAGTCAAAGGTAAATGTGTTTACTTGCATCTTCCATTTAATTTTCTTTTTTCTTTTAACATGACCCCACAAATTAATTTTCAACATTAACACAAAATGGGTAATAGAAACCTTGTCATGTACATCCCTCCACCCGCCCATTTAAACCCTGTGATATCAACTGACCTAAGTTCCCTTTAAATTTTCTCCATCAAGTAATAAGAGGAAATCTAAAGGGGTCGAAAATCTCTATTATCCCCCGTTATTACACTTTCCCAGAAATAAAAACTTTTCCATTTTTTAAGAAATCCCCGTCATCTTTTTTTATTTTTTCCGTGTTAAATTTTTTCAGGAACAAGCTGTTTCAAAAGCAGTTTAACTCGTAAATTTCCCGGAGGGTCTGCCGTCAACCAATGCTGATTTAAAAGCGTTTGGTACCAACATGCCAAGTTATTCCTTATCCCTAATCACTTTGTCCGCTTCCCTCCCCCTTTCTTTACCCCGCAATATTTTGAAATATAAGTTTTGTGGCTCTAGGGGTATCTTGGCTCCCATACTTCCTCTATAAATTTCAATGTTTCCTCCCGAATTGAGTTTGTTCCCCAGTCCCAAAAGGCAGTGCATTAATCTCCCCTTTTTTCACACCACATTTGGGAAAATCCCCCATAACCTCCCCCTGACTATTCCGCCAAAGGGAATTGAGGCGTAATGGTTTCTAGGGGCTATCCTAATTTGGGGTTTCCCTCCAGACCTCCTTACAGGGGCCCTTTTGGGACCATTTCAATCCCCTTGAGGTTTTAACTCAGGATCTCCAATTCCCCCCCCTTGGAAAAAACATTCTTAAATAATAGAAAATTTTTCGAAGATGGCCACCCTCCTTTTCCTCATGCCCAAGAAAACTCCTCTGGATCTTCGATTGTCCGGGGTTACCAACTTTTTTTTTAAAAAAACTTTTTATTGCAAAATTCAAATATTGGTTTTCCCCTTAAACCCTTATGGTGTTGCACCGATTCCAATCATTAATGGCCCCTGGCCCCCCCACGTGCTCCGTGTTTGGATCCCTCGCTTCCCTTTTCCCGGAAAACAAATTTTTTCCCAAAACCCCTTTTTTAAATTTCGGAAAGACCATAAAGGAGCCATTTGGTTACATGCAGGGTCTATTAAAAAGTTGCGGACCATCTCCAAGTTGCTAAGTACTCTTAAAGGCGGTATCTTTAGAAATTTTTGGGGAGAACTTGTATGGTGTAGGAGAAGACCTTCAATCCCAAGAGGGCCAATTTGGGGATTCTCCAAAGTATTTGAGAAGAGACGTTCATGGCCCAGTCCAACTTTTCCCCCGCCACATCGCGGCAGCTGTAAAGCCTATGTCCACAATTGTGCCCCTTTCCTTGGCTTTTCCAAGCACCAAAAATTTGCCCTTTGCTTTCCCCCCTTCCCTTTTATTCCATTGAAATTCAAAAAAGCCCCGTTGACTATTCAGATCCTTAGCTTTGAAGTAAGGCACATTCGGGAGGGGATACAGAAAAATAAAAAGCAATCATTTTAATTAATTGGTCCATCCCCAGGGGAAATGGTAAGTTTCTCCACCTGAGAAGTTCATCCTAAATTTTTTTTGTAAGGGGCGTAAAATTGGATGGTATGGGCAGAACCCTGGCCCGTTCTAACCCCCCAAAATTTTTGTAAGGTGTGATGTCGAGACCTTACTCCCACCCCTTTTCTTATTTAGCCTACCTTTTCCCTATCCCTAAAATTTGACATTTGTCTTTTTTTATTTATACCCCAAAATTGTCCAAATAATTCCCAAAATTTCCCATGACCTTTCCTCCCGTCCTAGGGGTCCTCCAAAAAAGAAGCATGTCGTCTGAAGAAAAACTAACCTGACCTCTACTTTCCCGATTTTTATTCCCTTTAACCCCAATTTCTTTCCTGAGATAAGCCAAAAGGGCTCCAAAGCTAGATCGGATAGCAAGGGGGGAAAGTGGGCACCCCTCCCTAGTTCCCTTTTGTAGTTTAAAGGGCGTCTGGATGAACCCCGGCTACTGATTTTTGCTTGCGGATTTGTACTTTTACTATAAATAAGCCCCTGAAAAAAACCCGTTATTCCCCATCCGGTCTAGAAAAAGGGTTGACCCAACCCCAGTGAACGTTATCAAAAGCCTTTTCGGGTCAAAGGCTAATAATGCTGGTTTTTTTGCTTTGTCCCCTGATTTTTTCTGCTGCTATTTTGGCATTTATACCATTTTATTTTTTTTTCCAGCTTTGCCTTTATGAATCCATTTGGTGATCCCTTTGGTTTTGGTAGGGGGACCACGAATCTGTTTGCCTAACTTTGGATAAAATTTTTATGTCCTGATGATTAAGGGAAATCGGTCGTAAACTGGCAAATGGGCATCCATGGTTTGTGTAAGACAAAATATATCCATGCCCCCGGGGGGAAAGCTTTTTCCGCAGAGTCTACAATCTTGTTAAATCCCCCCATCAAATGGGTTTAATTCCCCCCCAATGATTTTGAAAAATCATGGAAAACCATCGGGCCGGGTCTTTCCCCCGGGAAGCTTTTAATAACCTCTGAGATCCCCTTTTCCTAGATTTCCTTGTTAAGAACCCCCCTACCTCATTGCGGATGTGTGGCAAGGTGTTTCCTCTCAGGAAGCCCCTCCTTAATCAATATCATAACTTTTGGTATACAACTTTGAATAAACTTTAAAGATCGATTTAAAATTCCCTTTTGGGGTCTCCAGTTAATTTCCCTGTAACCCATCTATTAAAATTTGGAATTGTTTCCCCCCCCCCCCTTTTCTGATTGGGCCAGTAATTTCCCCCTTATTTCCATGTTTTTTAAAGGGGTAATCGAAGATGGTCAGAACATGTTTCAAAAATACCTTGATACGGGGTTTTTCCCTTTTGCTTGGCCCATTTTTTCTTTGTAAACATGTGGGGGGTTTTTTAGAAATGGGAATATGTCCCCCGCAGCGTAGAGGTGGCTTTGAGTGCCTTTGGGTTTCTTTTTTTTTTTTTTGCGGGTAGATATCCCCTAATTGCCCCTCGCAAAACGGTTTTTTTTGCATCCCAAATTTTTAAAAACACATTCCCGGCCTGCTCCTCGTTATCTCTTTCGAATTCCCCCCCCCAACTCTTTAAAGGGCCCCAAAGCTCGTCATTTACCAAAGAGGAAGGAAAAAACACCATAAAATTCCCAAAACCCCCTTATGAGAAAAGAGCTGATGTAATATGCGTGGTCCGAAATCACCAGATCCCCCATCCCCCCCCCTTCAAAAATGCTTTGTTTTAGGTTCCCAGACGCCAAAAAAAAATTTTATGCGAGACAGGGGGGGTTGTCTCGCATGAGAAAAAAAGCAAAGAAATTGCCTCTAGTGGATTGTGAAACCGCCATATATCAAAACCGCTGGCCCTTTGGCAAAGTTTTTTCGACAGAGACCCCCCCGCTCCCCTGTTCGGGGGTGAGTCAGTTTTTTTCCTATCCTCCCGATTGTCATCACACTATTGAAAACTCCCCCTAGAAAAATTAGGGTTATTATCTTGGGGTATACCTTGCCCAAATTTGTAAAAAAAGATCATCCGTTATTTTGGGGCATATATGTTATTATTTTTAATAGGCCCCCCTGGGGTCGAGAACCAATTCAGCCCTCCCCTCTCCCTCTCTCTGCGGGAAATTAAAATTTTCATCTTGAATTTTTGTGTAGAAAAATCAAAACTCCCCACTTTCCCTTTCTTTCTGGGAAAGCCCCTACCTCTCCACCCCAATTTTTTGCATTCATTTAAAATCCGCCTTTCCTTGAGTCTCCTGTAATAATGCAAAATCAAAATTTTTTTTTTAATTTTAGTTTCCTGTTCCTCTTGTGGGGGGCCTAACCCTTTGACATTCCAAATAATTAATTTTTTTTCTATTAATATTCAGTCATAAATGGACAAAGTGAAGTTAAGATCACACGACAAGCAACAAACCCCCACCCCAATTTAAACAACATATTAATTTCCAAACTGTCCTCCTTTCCTTATACCCCCCTGTCATGTTTTCTTTTTTTCCCGTATGAAAGAGATAAAACCACTCTCCCCCACTTACTTTTTCTCCCGGTACTAACTGAATTTTTCTTTCCAAACCCCTCCCCCCTCCCATTATTAAGATATTTTTTGGAACCCATTACAGATGTTTCTGTATCTTGATGCAACCCCATACGCATCCCACGTATAATATAACCTATCTCAAACGTTATTTACAAAGTGATGTAACTCGTCGCTCAAGTCCCGTACAAGTGTTATCCCGTAACGACCTTATTTTTCATAAAAAATCCCCGGATTGCCTGGGGGAAACCCCTTTGCTAGAGTCCTTAGGTAAAGAGTGTCTCTCGGATTTGTGAGGATCCGATCTACCTCATAGTTCTCCTCCCCTCGCCCCCCCCCCTCCTTTGGGGATATCTTGGGCTAGAAAAAAAAGGTAACACCTTTGCGCTTCTTTCCGGGGTGTGTGCGGAATGGGTTTTCCATTATCCGGAAAAGATTTTCAAAAACCGGGTATGGATATGAAGCACAAAAATTTAAACTTTTTACTACTAGTGCAGAACAAATTCCCTTTAAACCGTCTTTTTTTTGGAAACCCCAGATAATCCGCAAATAATCAATTTCTCCCTTCATATTGCAGGGTTCCCTCTTTCTTAAGCCTGATTAGAATAGTTTTGTCAGAAGTCCAGGATTTTACAATAACAGGTCCGGCCTTTTTGTCAGAGTCCTTAAACCCCCTTTTGGGGGGTCCAATTCTGTCGATCTTGACCTTTTAAAAGCTTATCTAAGCCCCCGCTTTAGGAATGATTTCTGCACATAACTGTGGTAAATGCAGCTTTTACCTTTCTGGGCCCAAAGACCCGCAAAATTTTTGCGCCTTGAGCGAGTCTTTAAGTCCTCAAATTTTGCCCCCAATAGTGCCCTTTTTTTTAGACTTTTGCATTGAGCCTCTGGGCCCCGCTATTTCATATTCCCCGCAGCTTTAACTTTGTTAATTCTATAAGCTGTGAAGCTTAGAAAATACTTCTGCCTGCAGAGAAAAGCGTGGGAAAACAGATGCGTAATGATTTAGTTACTGTGGCCCAAGGGTGCTGTTATTGTGGGGCATTCAAGTGGCTACTTTTCTGCTAGTTCATCACAAAATTTTAACGCTTGCCCCGTTGTTACCCCTCCCGAAGGGACTTGGTATGTCTGCCCTCCTTTTATCCCTTGGGGGTGCTGCTGAAAATCCCGCTCCTGGGCGTGCGCGGGAATTCGGGGGGCCATTTGGCCCCCATGCTGCGGGATAGCGCGGGGCCCCCCGTCTCCCGGGGGCTCCCGCGCTGCTGTTGTGCCCCCTCTGGACGCCGGAGCGGTGCTCGGATGTCGGGCTTATTCGCCGTCTGTGGCCGGTAATGTGAGCGGGGACCCATCTCGGGACTTGGTCCGGAGCCCCCTCCTCACCCCCTCTTCTCACGCCGGGAAATCGGAAAACTTTTTCTTCACTTTTAGCGGAAAGGGGGGGGTTTTCACATCGAACTCCCCGCCTTAAATAGTAAACCCCTTCTATTTGGTGGCTCTATTTCAGAGTGTGCCGTTCTTTCAACCTGTGCATTTTTTGAGAAAAAAAAATTCACTGCAAATTTTTTGCCTGTGGTTTTTTTAAAATTGCCCGGGTTCTGGGTTCCATGAGTTTTCGACCAAGGCAGCCTCTTAATATTTCCGCTTTGGGGGGGTGGTTCTACAGCAGTGATTAACATATCAGCTATGCTATTTCTAGCTGAGCCTGTTACAGTGGCATGATTTTGTTTTTGTTTTTTTACATGAAAGTTTTATTAAGTTTTAAGATATAACATACAAATCAAAAGAAAACATCTTGCCAAACATGGCAATATAACAAACATGGCCAAAGAAAATTATGTCAGTTACAGAATGCATATGAGCATAATACAGACAGAACAATATCTCAATGTATTAATACAAGAAGTATCACTTATATAACAAAGCTACTCTCCACTCCCATGTGGCAGTGAATTTGGTCTGATTAATCACTATTCAAGTGGAAGGAGACATAAAAAAAAATTAAATAAATAAATAAAAATCAGTCCCTAAGGGGTTTGGTTTTTAAGATATTTAGAGGCTGTCCATAGGTGCCATTTGTTACGGACCTTATCTACTAAATGAGGTGGAATCGACAGGCATGTTTCAGCACAAAATTGAAGGTTTACTCGTTGAACCCCTTCCTTAATTGCTAATAATAATAATGTGCAATCACGAGTGCAGGAGGTTTGCAAGCTGTAGTGCACAAGGCTACAGAGCTCTAAATGGTTAAATTTTTTCAATAAGTAATGTAAACAAGCTTCATCTTGCAAGTAACAGACAACAGGGAGTGATGTCACCATCCCAGCCACTGCTGCAGCCTGAGAGAGCAGAGAGAGGGGGACGGTAATTAGGGAAGCTTGTATGCAAAAGAAAGAGATAAGATCTGATTTCTTAAAGTAAGCAAAATCAAAAAAGCATTGTATTTGGTAATAATTTTTTTTTTTACCTTTGCTCACATGTTTAAAGCTAATCAATGAAATGGGAATATCCCTTTAAGCATAGTTAGCTGACAGCACAGCCTGTTTGTATAGGCCTCTGTATCTCATCCAAATCTTTTAAAATGATGTTATTGTTTATCATCTACGTAGGTTGTGAGATAACTTAGGATTTAATTTTATGGTGTAGCTAATGCCAGTGCAGTGCATTATTTCTTATGTATAGGATCATCCATTAGTTATCCCAGTGGTTTCTCTCTATCTCTTTATTCCAATTTAAAATGCACTGTGTTTTAGAAAAGTATGTATGATAATGAGCAATGGTTTTCATTACAGGCATTGTGCAGCAAGAGAAGCACACTCTTTTCAAGAAAGTCTTAAATAAAAAGCTTTAAATCCCAAGAGGCTGTATACTCTGTCTCTGGATTTGAGATTTAACATATTTTTTCCATCAAAAGGATGTATCTAAAGTGTAGTACTAGGAAAGGAATCCCGCAGCCTCATACCAGATGTTCATGCTATATGCTGAAGTCACGTTTTTGATTGTAAGATCCAACTTGTGCCAAACTATTGTATAATTAAACAAAATTAACCCATTCGCTGCTTAAGCTAGTTACATATTTTGACAGGCCGAAAAAAGACATACGTCCATCCAGTTCAGCCCATTTGTAAAGTGTTGCTAAAGTGTTAAAGTGTTGATCCAGAGGAAGGCAAAAACCCCCATGAGGTAGAAGCCAATTGTCCTCATGTTAGGGAAAAAATTCCTTCCTGACTCCAATCTGGCAATCGGGATAAATCCCTAGATCAACGACCCCCCTCCAGAATTCTAGTCACTATAACTTGTTATATTACATCTAGAAATTTATCTAGACCCTTCTTCAGAATCCTAGTCACTATAACTTGTTCTATTATTACATCTAGAAATGCATCCAAGCCCTTCTTGAACTCTGTTAGTGAATTCACCATGACAGTTTCCTCTGGCAGAGAGTTCCACAGTCTCACCGCTCTAACAGTAAAGAATCCCTTTCTATGTTTATGTAGAAACTTTCTTTCCTCAAGGCGTAGAGGATGCCCCCTTGTTCTAGATACAGTCCTGGGTATAAATATATCTTTAGCGAGATCTCTATATTGGCTCTTAACCCCTTCACGACCCTGGGCATATGAGTACGTCCCAGGGCCGCTAAAAGGCTTTGCACAGCTAACACCTGGCAGTAACAGCGCCGGCGGGTGGCTCCGCCCGCTGGTGCTGTTTTACCCATCGATCCGACGACTGGGCATGGTGGTGGGGAGCCTTGTGAAGGCTCCCGTCACTTACCCTGGCCGGTTTGCCCCACTTCCGTCCGCAGACAGGAACGGGGGAAACCGCCATCTTTGTACACCCTAATTCATTGCCTATGCAATGCATTAGGTTGTATTAACAATCGCGCCCCCTAGTGGTCAAGCACAATAGGGGGACTAAATGTTAAAGTAAAAAAAAAAAAAGTTTTAAAGTACAAAAAAAAAGTATTAAAAGTTCAAATCACCCCCCTTTCCCCATTTTACAAATAAAATCATTAAAATAATAAAAAAGTTACACATATTTGGTATCACCGCATCCGAAAAAGTCTGATCTATAAAAATATAACATCAATTATCCCGTACGATGAACACCGTAGAAGAAAAAAAATTCCAAACGCCAAAATTGCGTTTTTTGGTCATTTTACGTCACTCAAAAAATGGAATAAAAATGATCAAAAAAGTTGCATGCATTCCAAACTACTAGCGATAAAAAGTACACTTCAGCCCGCAAAAAATGCACCCTCACTGACGTCCATAGGTGTTAGTACAAAAAAGTTATTGGTCGCACAAACTGGCGCCGCGGCACAAATGTCAAAAATAGAAAATGTTTGGAATTTTTTTACGGTACTGAAACATAATGGAAACCCTACATGTTTGGTATTTCCAGATGCGTAACAACCTGTAGAATACAGATAACACGTTATATTTACCGAAGATTGAACGCCGTAAAAGCAAATCACCCAGAAACATGGAGAAAATACGTTTTTTTTCACAATATGTCCCACTTGGAATTTTTTTGCGGTTTCCCAGTATATTCTATAGTATAGTGAAAAACACCATTAGAAAGTACATCTTGTTCTGCAAAATAAAAGCCCTCCTGTGTCTATTTAGGTGGAAAAATAAAAAAGTTATGGCTTTCAGAAGGCGAGGAGGGAAAAACGAACGTGTCACAAAAAAACCCCCGGGTCCTGAAGGGGTTAATATATTTAACCATATTTATTATGTCCCCCCGAAGCCGTCTTTTGTCTAAACTAAATAACCCTAACCTTGCTAATCTTTCTGGATATTGTAGTCCACCCAGTCCTTTTATTATTTTTGTTGCACACCTTTGTGCCTGTTCAAGCTCTACAATGTCTTTCCTGTGCACTGGTGCCCAAAACTGTACACAATATTCCATGTGTGGTCTAACCAGTGAATTGTATAGTGAAGGAGAATAATGTTCTCATCATGTGCATCTATGCCCCTTTTAATACAACCCATGATCCTATTAGCCTTGGCTGCTGCTGCCTGACACTGGCTGCTACAGTTAAGTTTACTGTCCACCAGGATTCCCAAGTTCTTCTCCATGTCACTTTTACCCAGTGTTTTTCCATTTAACATGTAATCATAGTTCTATAATTTCCTTAATGTGTTGTCTAACCATGATGTTTTCCAGAGCCACAGCCAGGTTTAGGCTCTCACTTCCTGTTCAGGCTGTGGGTGGTTCTACAGCATTGATTGGAATATCAGCTCTGCTATTCCTAGCTTATCCTGTTACTGTGACACAAGGTCAGGAGGTTTGTAAATTGTAGTTTACAAGTCTATAGAGCTCTACAGGGTTAAAGCTTTTCAGTAAGTAATGAAAACATACTTCTACCTTTCAAATAACACACAGCGGGGAGGGATATCACCATCCCAACTATCGCTGCAGGCTTTTAGAGAAGAGAGAGGTGGCCGGTAACAAGACTTGTTTACAAAAGCAGGAGATAAGCTCTCCTAACTCTGAAGAGAAGCACAATCAGAAAGCATCTTTTTGGTAATAGTCTTTATTTATCTTTGCCTACATGCTTAAAGTTAATCGATGAAATGGGAATATCCCTTTAAGTCAAATAGTTAAAGCGTTTTCAGCAATTTATTTAAGTAAGCAGTTACTTGCCTTAAAAACTTCATTAATGTACATGATGTCATCAGCTAAAGATTGACATAATGTGTGAGGCATCAGCAGAAGCAAGAATAACACTGTCTTCAGTTATGTAAGTATATTGCAAATGTAATGTTTGTAATAGAGGCAAAAAGAAGATGAACCCTAAAATGTAAGGGGAGTCAACCCCTATGGACCTCAGTTGAAAAAGTAAGGGGTCTTGTAGTATCTGACCTGTGGGGGGATATGTCACAGCAATAAACTGTTTGCAATGTTGAACTCACACAAACTTTATTCGTAACAAGTCATAATGCTCGGCAGTCTTAGAACATTTATACACAGTCAATTAAGCATAATGTTCTCACAGAAAGGCACAACACTTTTAGTGGTTTGTAGGCTTACAATTTATTTGTATGCTCACTCAGACTCCTGCCTCTTTAGTTCTTTACTCTAAAGTTCTCTAGTACTATCTCTGGACACTCGAGAAAGCTCCCCACCACACGCTCCACTCACTGCTTGCTTCCACGTTCCGGAGGAAGGTTCAGAGTTCCACTCCTGGTTTTAATTGCTAGGTACACAGCCTTATGCACATGTCGCCCTAAAAGCCTTGAACACGTGTCCTTCCACACTGCCTTTCCTTCCAGTGCCACTGATTCATTTGTTCACATCACTAATTCTGTGTGACATCACAAACCTTTATTGCTGATTAACATGGCCACATTTTTTAATAGATGGAATATCAGTAATAGTTCTATTATGTCAGTGACTTTCATAGGGGTTTTGCAACTTTCTCAAGTCCTAGTAAATGGGGAGATGGCCCCACCTGCACAGTTCTCCATTTTGTTTCCTATGAAAAGTTCCCAATATAGCCAAGCAAATGTTCTCAGCAGTGCCTGAGTGTCTCTTGAATGGGGGGAAAGCTACACAGATGCGACTATCTCCCCTTTCACTAAGGCCGGCTTATAGCGAGCCAGCCTCCAAAAGGGATTTTTCCAAGCAAAAAAACCCTCTTTAAACTCTATTCTATCTGATTCATTGTTAATTTTTTTCATGTATCATTGTTAATAAGGTTTTGTTAAACCCAGCACCCAGGCAAATAATGGTGGCCACACAAAATATTGACATTTTGGACACAATTTGTCCATTTTCACTTAGGGGTGTACTCACTTTGTTGCCAATGGTTTAGCCATTGAAGACTGTGTGTTGAGCTATTTTGAGGGCACAACAAATTGACACGGTTATACAAGCTGTACACTGACTACTTTATGTTATGTCAAAGGGTCATATCTTCAGTGTTGTCCCATGAAAAGATATAATACAATATTTACAAAAATGTGAGGAGTGTACTCACTTTTGTGGGATACTATAAAAACCAATATCTTATGTTATTATTGATGAATCCAAGTCATGGCAATGCATATTACGATTGTAGGCTTGTGTGCAGTTATATGACCATGAAAACCCAAGGTGGCTTTTCCCAAACTGATTGTAAAAATAATAGCCAATTCTGGGAACGAGGTAGAAGTGCTATTTCAAATGAATGGAACAGAATATTTAGGCACCTAACAACAGGTACAAAAGAGCCACTAGCTCCCTGCCAAACCATTCAGTACTTTTCCTGTGATGCAGGAGACACCATATGATGCTGCATCGAGAGAAGCAAAACTGAGTATAACAATTGGCAATTATTGTTAGCAAACCCTGGGAAACATTGGGCGTCTTTTAGGCTCAGGGTAATGCTATCTATATACTGTGGATAGCTTGTGGATAGCTTGTCTGGTGCCAAGATTTTGAAGGCCTGAAGGCCTTGGTAAAAGAGTATACAAAGGTTAAATGAGTCTTCTCGATAAACCATTTTTCATTTGCAAACAGATAACTCTCTCAGAAACAATACAGAACTGTATATAGATGACCCCAATGAGCATTAAGATCAGAGGAGAACATAAAGATATCATTCAAGTACACCACCATACAGCCTTGTCCCCCAAAATGAAACCAATAAAGACGTTAACTCATCCCACAAAAAACAAGCCCGTACAAATCTCCGTACACAGAAAAATGAAAAAGTTGTGGCTCTCAGACTTTGGAGATGCAAAAACGTGATTTCATTTTTGAAAAAAAGTGTTTTTATTGTGTAAAAGACGAAAACATAAAATATATACAAACTGGTTACTGTAATTGTATCGACCTGCTGAGTAAAGTAAGCATGTCATTTATACTACCAGGATTGCTGTATTTTATTCACAATGCCTCACAAAAACCTTAATAAAAAGTGATCAAAGAGTCACATGCACCTCATAGTGGTACTGATAAAAACATCAACTCATCCCACAAAAAAACGTCCATAATCAGCTCCGCATACAGAAAAATAAAAAAGTTATGGCTATCAAACTATGACAACATGAAAACAATTTTTTATAAAAGTGAAAATCTAATAAAACATAAAAAAATTATAAAATGTATTTTCTTGTAATTGTACCGACCCCCATAGTAAAGTTATTATGTCATTTAAACCACAAAAGCTGTAAAATTTCTGTGAAATACCTAAAAGGTTAACAAACTTCCTAAACACTGTTGTAAATACTTTAAGGGTGTAATTTCTCAAAGTCATTTATTGCAAAGTTTCTTGAAAATGTGATAAATGACTACTTAATATCTAAGCCCCCAATCTCTGAATCATATGATTAGGTAAAAGTGTCAAATAGCTTTTCTCACATTAAGTGACACATGTCAGATTTAAAAAATGGGGCTCTGTCAGAAAGGCCAAAATTGGCTGCGGTGGTAAGAGGTTAAAGGTTCAATAGTATAGAATTAAAAAATAAGGTTATTTCAGTCTACTTCTTTATTCTTTTTAGTAAATTATTTTATCTGCTTTAGGCAAATAAGTAAATAAAGATTTATTTTCAACAATAGCCCCCTTTAGAATAATGGCCATGAAACAAAATATAGATCTACTGATTAGTGATGAGCGATTACGTTGACTATCGTCATCGGGTCGATAGTCAATATCGGCAATTATCAAGACGATTTCCGATAGTCGAAAAATGTGTTGAGCAAATTTTTAAACGAAAAAGTTGAAATGGCCAGTATTTACGATGATGGGGTTTTTTTTAATCATGCATAATTTGGGTTAAAAATTGTGCAAAATTTCAAAGGAAAAATTGCGCCTTTTTCGGCGCTTCCTGTAAATTTTTGGGGGCCCGCAAATCAGTTTACAAAATTTGACCGGGGTTTGGATGTGTGTGCGAGTAATAAAGGGGGATGTTTTAGGGTTGCGATAGGCGGGAAAAATCACCCCCCCCCTCTTTTACATAGAACACCCCCTTCCTGTTCATGATCAGTGTCTTTTCAGTATCTAAAAGGCAGTGGGACTTTCCCTTTTTCTGCCTCGGGTCCCAAAACAGCTCAGCAAAAATTATTCTATCTTTTTCACAGGGGACAGTCAACTTTTACCCAAGGGATCCTTAGAACTTATTTTTAGATCAGGGGTTTTTTGCAGATTTTGGGGTAGTTGGGAAAAAAGGAAAATTTTTTAATTAAATATGGCATCTACCGGTGAAAAAGTCACGGGGGGGGAGGGGGGGGGGGGGGAGGGGCGAACCCAGCAAGCTTTTAAAAAAACTGGATATTGTTTTTTCCCAGACATTGATTGCAATAGCTTTTTTAATTAACAGTTTACTTTTGGGAAATATTATTTTGGTTATTGGGCACCCTGAATTATATTAGGATGAAAGGTCTATTTATTGGGTGCAAAACTCCACTTTTATTATCAGTATCCCATTTCTATAGGTTTCTTTTAAATTTTTTCCCAAACCCCACTTTGTTAAATAGAGCCACCTTGCGGGAAAATTTTGGGAACCCCCGCAATTGTTGCACCAAAGGTGAATTGAAAAGGTCCAAAATCCTTTAAATTATCTGAATAAAATTTAAGATACGTTTTTTTGCACTTTTCCCCAGTCCAGTTTTGGGTTTTAGACCCACCTTGCATTTAAAATTTTTAAATACAGAAAATTTTTAAAGTAAACCACAGGTGAATTGATAGGGGTGGGGGGCCAAAAAAAATTATATTCCGTTTTAAAATTTCAAAATTTGTTTTTTGCACTTTTTAAAAAGCCCAAAATTTGTTGTTTAGAGCCCCCTTGCATTTTAAATTTAAATTTCCCGCAATTTTTGTATTTAAACCACAGGTGAATTGATAGGTGCCAAAAATACCTTTTATTTTTCCGTAAACTTTTTCAGATACGTTTTTTTTTGGCATTTTTGCCCACCCCTGCTTTGGGGATAGACCCACCTTGCATTTAAAAATTTGAATCCAGAAATTTTTGTTTTGATTTGGGGGTTTTTGAGAATAGCTGTGATTTTGGTTTTTTTAAATAAGATTTTCCCAAAAAATCATGCCAGCGGATGTGGGTTTTGCGGGGCCCGTCGGCTGCATCGCGGGCCCAGGGCCCTGTGACTCTCAGAAAAACAACAGCGTCACCAATCTGTTTTTCAGGGGGGAAATGAAACCGGGCCCCCAGCGTCTTACCTCCTCTTCCTCCCAGTAAAGGCCAAAAAGTCGTCATCAGCATCATCAGCATCCGTCCAACATGAAGCAAAGGGCACCCCCAAATGTCAACTTTTGTCCCCACCACTGTGGTTTTTTAATCCATTTCTGAAATCTTTGATGACAAAATCCCGGTTGGGGTCAAAAGGGGCATTTTTAAAAAGATCAAGACCCAAAGAGGATATTTTTCTGCTCGGACGCCCGTTATTCTTTTCCCATCAGAGGGGGGAAAAAGGAAGCCGGTCAATCGGAAAAGTTTCCCCCGGGCTTTTTGGCAACGCCTTGCCTTTCCCCTCTTGTTTGAAAGCCCCCCAGCTCCTGGATGAAAGAATGTAAAGGCCCGAGAAGTCCCGGGTGTTATGATTTTTATGAGGGACTTTGAGGCCCAAACGTGGTTTTTTTTCAGCAAAAAATTTTGCTTGCGAGGCTTCATAAACTGAACGGGGAGGAAGACAAAGGGGGTTAGTGTTTAGGGGTTTCCCGCCTAAAAAAGGGGAAGAGGGCGGTCGCAAAGTCCGTTGATATGATTCCCCCCACCCCGGGGTTTCCAGGGGGAAAACCCCCCCCTTTTGTTTTATCGCCTCAAAAAGGTCCGGGAACCTCTGAAGCCGGGGCCTTTTTTGAGCAAGCCTCTGATTCACCCAGCGATGCCCAAAATTTTGCCTTTGTCAAAAAACGCATAATTAAAAGGCAAGAATCTTAAGTTTTTAACCACCCCAACAGTTTTTTCACATGCGCGAATGCATGAGTTGAAATGGGGGAACACTTGGGCCAAAAAAGGCCAGACCAAACCCCCGGGTTTCCAACCACTGTCACACCCTTGATCCCCTCCCCCCCCCCCTCCAGAAAAGGGGGAAAAAGGGGCCCCCCTTTCCCCGGGCCCAGCCCAAGTGTCATTTTAAAAATTTCAAGCCCCCATTGTCTGCATCTGGGGGCCGGGAAAAAGCCCAATCTACCACCGACACATGGACTAGAAAGGGCCCGGGCCAAAGGGGGCCAGCAAAAATCCTGGCCCAGCTCACTGGGGGGAGCGGGGTGGTTTTTCCTTCTGGGTGGTGATGGGGCTCTCAGGCTTGGCGCACGCTTTTAAAAAACCGCAGGGATGGTGCAAACTCTTTCCCCAAGCCCCGGGGTTGGCATCAGGGGGCCCAAAGAAAAACCCCGGGGCCGTGGGGAAAATTTAATCTGCCCTTGGAGACCGTCCACTACCCCGGGTCGGGAAAGGCTGTGGACGGCTCTCCGAAAACAAACCCCGAGCGCTGGCTGGGTGACAAGAAACTTGTGCCAGGCAAGGTGGTGTGCGATAAACGGGCGAAATCTGGGTGGCCCCCTTAAAGGGTCGGTGGCTGGGCACATCCCTTTTCCTTTCCCAAAGTCATGAACCCCGTCGGGCCAGAAATTTCAAAGCGCTTAACCCCGGGCTGGGGCCCGGGCCCGCGGGGGGAAGGCTCCCCAGGGTTTTGAGTTCGCCTTCCCCCGTTCGCCACCCTCTTTGTCCCCCCTGGCTTTCATTGCAGCGTCAGTCGGCCCCCCGTCAAAAACCGTCTCCCTTGTTTGGGGGCAAACATTGGAATTCCACCCTCCACATGCCCAGCGATTGTGGGGGCCGCGCCCCAAAGCCAAATTTCGCAGTTTCAATGACACATGGGCTGACAAGCAACTTTCGGGGCCTGGGGGGGTTGAGGCCCCGAGAAATGGAGGAGGTGAAAAAGCTTTTGCACCATCCTTGCCCGTTTTTAAGAAGCCAAACCCAAAAAGGTCAGTGCGGGGAAAGATTTCCTTTTCAGCATGAGCATTTTGGTTAAACTTATTTTTGGAACGATCGTTTTTGGAAATTTTTGAAACATCAGGGCCTGCTAGGGGGGGAGGAGCGGAACAGATGCGGACACGGGGGCCCTTTTTCCCGTCGAATCCACAAGGCCCGCCCGGGTTTTTCAATTTTACGGTCTCATTAGGCAGTTGGGTTCGGGGGGCCAGGGCTATTGCCCAAAGGGGGCCGCCTCAGCCTCCCGGGTGATCATTGAGGCAAAGGGTTTAGGGGTGTGTTGAAAGCGGGGCCGAAAGGAAGGAAAAAGGAGGGGAGGGGGAGATATTTACTAGACACCGACGTTACCCCCGTCCCTTCCTTGGAAAGAGGTTTTTGGGACAAATTTGAGGCGGGGGAGGAAAAAAATGAGGAAAAATGATTTGGGAGTGCCCCCGACCCAGAGGCTTGGGAAACCAAAGGTCCATCTTCACATGAGTTTCTTGGTGCTCCATTTCCTCCCAAAAAGTTCCCCGCATTAAAGGGGAAACAAATGGGAAACAACAGTTACTGGGTGGCCACCCCCCCTGTGGATCCCCGGTAAAAAAACAAAACTCAGAACTTTCCCCTTTCCCCCCACCCCAAAAAAGAAGTAAAAGGGGGAAATGGGAGAAACCCTTTTGATTGACAACTGGAGATTTTCTGTCTGGGCTGCTTCCCCGTCCCCAAATGTTCCCGGGGAAACCAAATCAGCGACGTGACAGCAAATAGAGTGGCAAAAGCCCCTAGCGGCAGCATCAGCCCGCAGGCAAAGGGAGGAGAATAAAAGGGTGACCTCTGGCCCAAACTTTATTTACCACCCCCACCAATGCTGCAATTTCAGGGCACACCAAACCAAACAAAAGGTTTCCCGCTTAAGATTTTGGGGCAGGGCTATCGCGGGCTTTAACCCCCCGATGTTTTTGGGATGTGTTCCGGACCCAATAAAACTTCCGGGTTCCAAAATGGACGAATTGGGGCCCCCAGCTGTTTTCCCGCCCTAGAAAGGGGTTGTCCTTTCCCCGCCCGCGTCATATTTTTAGGGACCCTTTAGCACCAGCTGGAGGAATCATTACAGAAAACGCATCCCGGGTTTTTCCCCAAAAATTTTGGGGTCGTTTTTACTTTCATTTAAGGGTTAATTAGGCATTTGGTTTTTGATATGTTGTGGCCCCCAATTGCCGGGGCCCGATTACTTTCCGTTCTAATTCACATTCCTCTTCAAAAAAGAAATGGTCCTTTGAAAACTTTTTTTAAAAATGATCAAATTTTTTACTGCAATTTTTATTCCGGTTCCCAACATTTTAATTTTTTCTGGTTTTTTCTGTGAGGAGACTGTAAAAAACAGCAAGGTTTCCCTGACAACACCGTATTCCCCTTTACCCTTTCTTTATCTTTTGAAGTTTTCGCATTGTCAAAGGTTTTAGGTCATGTTGCGTGGAGCACTTAATTATGATCCTTTTTGGAAAAGAAATGTGGCTTTTTAAATGGCCCCCCTTTCTCCCCCAAAAAAAAATTTTTTTTCAGTGGGGTGAAAAAGTCATATTTATAATTTTTTGGGGGGAAGTTGCTGTGAGATAAAAGCAATAATTTTTGGTCCTTTGGAACAGAAAAGTGGCTTTTAAATGGCTTTTCTCCCTCACAAATTTTTTTAAAAGTTTTGGGGAAGTTTAATTTTTTTTAAATTTTTTTTGGGGCAAGCTGCTTTTTAAATTTCAGCAATATACAGGGCCTATTCTAAAAAAAAAAAATTTTTTCTAACAGACTTTGTCTTCACAAATTTTCAAAAGGGCTCAAGGGGCATGCTTTGAATTTTTTGGGGGATTTTGCGGAAAAAGCACCTATACTACCCGGTCCTATTTTAAAAAAATGTTGTTTTTTAACAGAAATTTGTTCTTCAAAAATTGTCAAAAATGGCTCAAAGGATCATGTTTTGAATTTTTGGGGGCATTTTTGCTGTGAAACAAACTAGACTACAGGGTTTTCCCATTTTTAAAAAAAGTGGTTTTTTAAAAAGACATTTTTCTTCACAATTGTTTAAGAGTTTGGGTTCAAGGGTTTAGGTCTGTCAGAAAAAGAATAGGTAGGGGAAATTTTTAATGGACACATATTTGCCAAAAATGGGCTTTTTTTTGCAAAGGTCTTTAACATAAACTTCAATCCCTTATTGAGACAACCCCTTTAATACAATTAAAAAAGAGAAAAAAGACATGGGGGGGGATTCCAATTTCCCATTTTTTTAAAAAGGGGTTTTTTTTAGAATTAAATACTAAAAAAAAATTGCATGTACAAAATAGCTGGTAAAAAAAAATTCCCCTGAATTGTACCAAGGGGGGGTACAGGGGAAATTGACCAGGGTGTAGGTTATTCAAGGACATGGAGTTTGGGAGCAAAAGGCAAAAAAAAAAGAAAAAAAGAGACAATTTCCTCCAGAAGTTGAGTAAAATGGGGAAAAAAAAAAAGCCAAGAAAAAAGGGCACCTGGGTGTAAAAAAGGGGGCGTTAAACCACCAGTATTTCCCAAATGAACTCAAATTTGGGCCGCACCATACGGAGGGGCAAGGGGCTTTCCCCCGGTCTTGACTGTGTTTGAGGGGGCTGGAGGTTTTTTCCCCCCTTCCCCACCCCTGCTTTTAGCACGACTGTTTTTTATTGCTGCGTTTATAAAAGGGGATTTTTAAACCCTTAAAAAATGACGGCGCCACCTGGGGGTCTCACCGCACCCACTGTAATCCGGGACCCGGAAGGGTGGGAAACCCGGTTTTTAATAGATGACAGAAAATAGCCTGGGCCCTCCCCCGCACCCACTGTAAGTCTGGGCCCGGCAGCTGGACCCCTTTTTAATAGAAAACAGACGTAGCCCGGGTCTCACCGCAACCCCACTTTTAAGTCTGGCCCTTTTGGGAGTGGACCCCCCCGTTTTTAACAATGGTGCGGGGAGCAATGGCTCTCACCGTTAGGGGCAATTTAGGGGAGCTTCAAAAAATTTTTCAAAAAATCTGATTTTGAAAAAGGGGATATCTGTGAGGGGAAGTAGTTTCAAAAAAAAGGGGCCCCAACCCGGGCTGGACACAAATTGCACAATTTTTGGGCTTTTAAATTTTTGGGGTGGAAATCACTATTTGGTTCCCTATTTGATCCCCGGGGGGGTTGTCCCTAATCACTTTAAAAGGATTTGGAGGGAAAATGAAACCCTTGAATTGTTTTTCTGAATCACTTCAAAAACCCGGAGGGCAAAAGGTGAGATTGGGCCTTTTTGGCCCAGAGCAGACAACGCGCTTGAAATTTTAGATGACCGTGGGGCCCAGTGCAGGAGGGCTTTTTGGAAAGAAACCCTGCTCGGATCTGGTATTGGGGGCAGGCAAGGGCCATGAGTGGGGGAAACCCACTCTGTGTCCCCCGAGGAAAAGGCAAACATTTCAAATCCCCAAAAAGCCTGGAATCCCGACTTTTCAGTTTTGGTTTGGGGGAGGTTTGGGTTAAAGTGTTTTTCTTCCCCCAAACGGGAAAAGGGAAAGAGGTGGCGCTAGATGGCCACTGTAGGCGTGAGGTCGTCAAAATGGGGGGGGGAAAAAGGGGTGGATGGGCCCTTGGTGGTGCTGGTGGTCTCGGGGAGGTGGAGGCGAAGGGAGGTGATCCCTGATATGATTGAGGACATGGGCAGCTGAGGAACGCTTGGTGGTGGTGGAGGAGGCGGAGACAGAGGTTGTGACAGTGGTTGCATTGGGGCTGCATGGACTAACATGTTGATGGTGGTTAAACACCTAAGTTTTTGCCTCTACTTTGGTTTAGGGCAAAGGGGATATGACATCGCTGGGTAATAGGGTTGCTCAAAGAAGGCCCGGGCTTGAGAGGTCCGGATTTTTTGGGACGGCGAAAAAGGGGGGAGGGGGTTTCGTGACCGTGGGGGGGGGAAATTAGGGACTTCTGCGACCGCCCTCCCCCTTTTTTTGAAGCGGGACCCGTATTGACATTACCCATCGTCTTCCTCCCCCTCAGTGATGAAGCCTGCAAGCAAATTTTTGAAAAGCCAGTTGGACCCGCATGTCGTCATCTTCATCATCAACACAGGGACTTTTTTGTCTGACTTCTACAGGAGCTGGGGTTACAAGCAAGGGAAAGAAAGGTTTGCACCCCCGGGATTTTTGTATTGACCGCTTCCTTTTCCTCCTCTGATGGCATGATTTTAATGGGCGTCAGAGCAGAAAAAATCATCCTCTTTGGCCTCTTGATTTTTAACATCCCTTCTGCCCCCAAACCGCTTTTTGTCATAAAGAGGTCTTCAGAAAATGGTTAAATCCCCAGTGGGGGGGTACACAATTTTGTCATTTGGGCTGCCTTCGCTTTTTTTGGGGACGGATGTGTGATGTGATAGACATTTGTGGCGTGATGGGAGGACGAGGAGGTAAGATGCTGGATGCGGTTGCATTGACCACTAAGAACAGATTGGCGCACTTTTCTTTACTGAGGTAAGGGGGCCCTGCCCCAGGTGAAGGCCTGAGGTTTGAAACCCGCGATCCGTGGCATGGTGTTTCGCAGCACTGGAAGGAGCACCTTCTCTCGTCCTCAACTCCTGTCCTCCCCCTCTTTGCTGTTACCACTGAATTTCGTCCATGTTCAGAAAGATAAAAAATTTTTGAAGGTATGAAAAGTTTTTGAAAGTCCTTATTAAAAGACGGAAATACAGTATTTCAATCCCTCTATCAAAAAAAAAATTGTGGATTCAAATTTAAGTGCAAGGTACCTTGGGCAAAAAAAGCTTGAGTGACCAAAGTGAAAAAAACAGCTTTTTCCTGGAAAGTATTTATGACAATTAAAAAATGGGTTTTGCCCCTTAACCCAAAAAAAACCTGCAGTCAGGTTTCCGTTTTTGAAATTTCGGGGCCCTCTACAGTTTAAAAAAAAACCCGGGGCCCCCCCAAACAAAACCCCCCCCCTGTTAACCCCCCGTCTAAAATCCAACCCCCCGTCAAAACCCCCTGCCCCCGGCCCCCCAAAAAAACCTTTTGGGGGCCCCACAACCTACAGGGGCCTTTTGGGGGCCCCAAAAACCCTTTTAAAGGGCCCTTTGGGGGGGGCCCCCCAAAAGGGTGGGAAAGGGGGAACCCGGGGTACTGGCCCCCTTGAAATTTGATCCTTTTTGGGGCACAGCGCGGGGCTCGAAAGAGTGGGCCCACCCCCCCTTTAAATAGCGCCGGGGCCCCCCCCCTCCATCTCAGTTGCAAAAACCTGTGGGGGGGCCCCCTTTAAAACCCCCGAGTAGTGGGGGCCTTTCCCCTAAAAGGGCCCCGTAGTTTGTGGGGGCCCCCTCATAAGACCCCTGTTGTTTGGGGGGGGGCCTTTTAAGGCCCCTAAATGTTATGGGGCCCCCCGAAGGTTGGGGGGGGCCCCCCTTTTGGGCCCCTAAAGTTTTGGGGCCCCCTGAAAAGGTTTTTGGGGGCCCCGTTTCAAAGGCTCCCGAAAAAGTTTTGTGGCCCCCGGCCAAAACACAGGGGCCTTTTTGGGGGGCCCCCACTTATACAGGGCCCCTTAAAAAGGGGGGCCCCCAAAATTTTACAGGGGCCTTATGGGGGGCCCCCCCACCAAAAGGGTGGGAAAATGGCCCCCGTGCAATGGGGGGATGGGAAAATGGTGGGTTCCCCGGGGCTACTAAGGGGGAAAAAGGGGCCCCCCTTTGGGGTTCGCTTTTGCAACCCCAAAAAGGGTCTATTTCCAAAATGGCCCCGTAGGCCCGGGCCCCCTTTACAGGGCTTGTGGGGGGGCCCCATAAAGGGGCCCCGTATTTTTGTTGGGGGCCCCCATAAGGCCCTGTATATAGTGGGGCTTTTCCCTTAAGGGGCCCCCGCAGTTTTTTGGGGGGGGGGCCCCATAAAAATTCGGGGCCTTGAAAAAGGGCCCCCCCCAACCATAGGGGGCCCCAAAAAATTTTTTGGGGCCCCGAATGGGGGCCCCCAACAACCTTCGGGGGCCCCTTAAATTTTTTGGGGCCCTTTAAAGGGCCCCCCAAAATTAAAGGGGCCTTATGAGTGGGCCCAAAAAAACTACAGGGGCCCCCAGGGGGCCCACAAATTCAGGGGGGCCCTTTTGGGGGGGCCCCCCCAGGATTGCTAAGTTGGGCCCCGGGGCTGCAGGGGGCCCCCCGGGGCAAAATTTGGTGGAGAGGAGGGGTCCCAGCGTTTTGGGGGGGGGGGGCCCGGCGCTGAGTCACGTGGGGAAAATTTATTTTTTTAACTGTAACTTAATTCTTTTTCAGAGGCAGGGGTCCTGCCCCCGCGGGCCGGGGGGGCCCCCCCTTCCCTTTCCTTGGCTTTTGGGCAGGGGAAGCGCGTTCCAAATTTTAATAAATGGGGCCCGCCCAAAGGCCCCCAGGAAAGGGGGAGGGGCCGCCCGGGCTGCTCAGTCAGGAGTGCTGCCCCCCTGAAGAAGAAGTAATTTTCAGTTTAATTTATAGATTTGGTGCGCCGGTTTACTTTGCCGCGCCGGGGCCCCTCCCCCTAATAGCGTTGGGGGCCCTTCCCCTCACCTTTGTTTAAAAGGGGCCCCCGCAGGCCGGGGCGCAGTTAGGGGATTTCAAAAATTGGGGGGAGAAAAAGGGGCCTTGGGGCCCCTTTTTCTCTGCCATTTTTAAAAGAAGCAAGGGGGGGGGTTTCCTGCCCACAGGCAAGCGGGCCCCCCCCCCCCCTTACTTCCCCATTCTGGCCCGGGGGGGGTTTCGGGGAGTACTTTGGGTTTTACCCCCCCATCGGGGCCCCGCCCGGGAGTTACTGAAAAAACCTGTATCCTAATTTAAAGTTCGGGTTTCCCCAAATATCCAATAATTCTCAAAAAGAAAAACTGTTAATAAAAAAACTATTTTTCAAAAGCAATGCCCACATTAAAATTTTGGGTGCACAATATCCCGGGTTTAAATTTTCCCCCCCTTTTAAAAACCTGTCTGCTGTGTTGCCCCCGGGGGCCCAAACCCCCCGCTCCCCTCGTGACTTCACAGGGCTAGAATTTTCCCTTAAAATTTTTTCCCGTCTAACTACCTTAAAAAACTGCAAAAATTTTAATCTAACTAAGTTTTTAAGGGGGGACCCGTAAAAAAATAGCGTTCTGTGAAAAAATAGAAAAATTTTTGCTGAGTGTTTGCCAATTGAGGACTTTGGGGACACGTCCCTACTACTATGAGAAAGTGACACCACACTGAGGCAGGGAAAAGGAAGGGCTTTTTTTTGTAAAAAAGGAGGGCATGTGATTTTTCCAGCCAATCGAAAACCCTTACAAAATCCCCGTCATGCGTTTTCCCCACACAGCTCACCTGTCTATTCGTAAGTGATTTGTGGCCACCAAAAAAGACAGGAAGCGCCGGAAAAAAGGCCAATATAATGATTATGCGCAGATTTTAACCCAAAATTACGCGTGTCGAAAAAATCCGATAACATAAAAACCTGCCCATTTCAAATTTGTCGTAATAATCGCTAAACCTATACTGATAATTTTTTAAACTTTTACTGCAATTCACAGTATATGGTCTTGTTGTGTATTGATAATCTGGACCATATTCTCAGATAAAAAACTACTGTATATACTCAGTTTTTCAGTACAAAAAATGTGTGAAAAATCCCCCCCCGGCTTAATACTTATCATGTTGGACTCGGGCTGCGATGGCCGAGTGCCGAAGGGCGCTTCGCTATTTTGAGACCCCCAGGGAGTGCATATAACTGAATGCCGAGTAAGCTGAAACACCCCGGTGCTGCGGTGGCCCCGGGCTTTTGCAACTCTTCCCCTGTTTGCGACTCCTCCGGAGCCCTTTAGGAAAGAGTACCATGCGGGAGAGAGCGAGCACTCTCTGTCGCAGTGGACTCGGGCGGCCGAAAAAATCCGGGGTGTCCGGAGTTTCCCGGCCCAAAGGGAGGTGTGTTATCAGGTTGCGTTGCGGCCCCGATGCAACACCCCGCCTGTGCCCGAGATTTTGGGAGCGGGCGCTTGGGGACGGAGCAGGGGGATCGAGGTAAGTGTTCTTTTGTTTTAAAACCTTAATGCTTGTAAAATGCCTTGGGGGAAAATTCTGCCATGAGTAACTACACCCGCTACAATGCCCCAACATGCCCCTTTTAACCTGTTAGGGGGCAATTAACCTGCCTATAGATGCCCTAGGGACTTTTGTGCCCTATAAACCTGCCCTTTAAACCCGCCTAGGGGGCCCCATTCTGCTATACCCCGCCTTGAGGACCATTTTTTGCCTTTATCCCGTCTTAATTACCTATACCTGCCTAAACCTGCCTATGGGGGAAATTACCCCCTATAGCCTGCTATGGGGGCATATGCTGCCTATAAACCTGCCTTTTAAACTGCTATACTGCTTTTGCCTGCCTTGGGGGACATTAAAACTGCATTTCCAGCCTATATCTGAAAAATTGGGGGAATTAAACCCCTTACGGACCGGCATTTTTTTTTTCTGAAAAAATT